>PVIR01004761.1:27389-76695 GCA_004026965.1 Petromus typicus | reverse complement strand
ATGTCTTTAGCATTGTCTCCTGCTTCCTCAGTGACTCCAATCAATCTTATGTTATTCTTCTTTGAATCATCTAGGAGCTGTTGGATTGCCTTTTCATTATCGCTTGCTTTTTTCCATAGATTATGCCTTTCCAGTTCATTGGTTGAGATCCTGTCTTCTAGGTCTGAAATTCGGTCTTCTGCCAAATTCATTGTATTGCACAAGCTTTCATTTTCTTTCTTAATTTCCCGGGCTTTTGCTTGTAGGTATTTAAAAGGTTCCAGTGCTTTTGCTATCTTGCATTCTATCAGCTCCATGATTTCCTCTTTAGCTTTATTAATCATCATGTTGACCATGTCCAGTATCTCTGCTTTCATCTCAGAGATCAGTTCTGATTTCCATTTTACTAGATCTGCTTTGGTTACCATTTCCGAGGGCCCTGGAGAGTGGGCTTCACACTTCTGTATTTCCCTTCCCCCTGTGTTACGCGGAGGTGATGATCTTTGTGTCTGAGATTTTGAGTGTTTCCTCATCTCTGACCTGCCGTTTTCTGGCACTGTTTGTTGCAAGTTACTTTTCTCTTAATAGTTAGGAACCTGAAAATAGCAGTGTTTCTTGGGTTGCTCTTTGCAGTCTGTATTGGGACCTAAAGAAAAACCCCTAGTTCTAGCACACCATATGAAGCACTAAATGAATACAGTCAGAACACCTTCTCCTGTCTGCTTTAGAGGCAGGGAGTCT
Organism: Petromus typicus; assembly: GCA_004026965.1. NCBI lineage: Eukaryota > Metazoa > Chordata > Mammalia > Rodentia > Petromuridae > Petromus > Petromus typicus. The sequence goes on along the minus strand of PVIR01004761.1, from coordinate 75,975 downwards.
GTGGCTTCTGAACTGCTACAATGGCACTGTCTGAGGTTGCAATGGGCCCACCTGCTCAGCAATACAGAGTCTTTGGGCTCACTTGTGCAGTTGGCCTGGAGGTCAGTAGGCTGTAGGCCCTGTGCAGTTGTAATGTTGGGGGCTGTTGTTCCAACAGGCCCACCTACTCACCAATCCAAGCTGACTGGATGTGCTTCTGCCATTACTGTGGAGAAAATCAGACTCTGACCTGCTAACCTCAGTCCCTGGGCGGTCTTCCGGCGTAGGCCTGGAGGCCAGTAAGCTCTAACCCCTGCGCAGATTCAGTGACACTGACTCAGTGCCACAGTCACCGCTTCCCGAGCCGCCCACTGCTACACTCAGTGTCTGGGCGCTCTTCCGGTGTGAGCCTGGAGACAAGTAAACTCCAAACCCGGTGCAGATTTAGTGACTCAGACTCAGTGCCGAAGTCACCGTTTTCTGAGCCGCCCGGTGCCAAACTCTGTCCCTGGGCGCTCTTCCGGCATATGCTTGGAGGCCACTAAGCTCTAACCCTGGCGCAAATTCGGTGACACAGACTCGGTGCCGCAGTCGCTGTTTCCCGAGCCACCCACTGGTAAACTCAGTCCTTGGGCGCTCTTCTAGAGTGGGCCTGGAGGCCAGTAAGCTCCAACCCTGGCGAAGCTTCGGTGGCACAGTCCCCGTTTCCTGAGCCACCTGCTGCTATACTCAGTCCCTGGGCGTTCTTCCAGTGTGGGCCTGGAGGCCAGTAAGCTCCAAATCTGGTGCAGATTCAGTGGCACAGTCTCCGTTTCCCAAGCCGCCCGTTGCTAACCTCAGTCCTTGGGCGTTCTTCCGGCGTGGGCCTGAAGGCCAGTAAGCTCTAACCCTGGCACAGATTCAGTGACGCAGACTCGGTGCCGCAGTCGCTGTTTCCTGAGCCACCCGCTGCTAAACTCAGTCCCTGGGCGCTCTTCCGTCGTGGGCCTGGAGGCCAGTAAGCTCCAAACCCGGTGCAGATTCAGTGGCACAGTCGCCATTTCCTGAGCCGCCCATTGCTAACCTCAGTCCCTGGGCACTCTTCAGGTGTGGGCCTGAAGGCCAGTAAGCTCTAACCCCGGCGCAGACTCGGTGCCGCAGTCTCCATTTCCTGAGCTGCCCGCTCCTAAACTCCTGAGTAATTATATTTTTAAGAGTTAAACATATTTTAAAATTCTCCTTTAATTCCACAGGTGCTAATATGCACTTTTACTATTTTAGATATGCAAGTACAAAATATCAAATTATCCTTTTTTTATTTTGTGTTATAATTTCAATTTATAAGTATTTCTTCTAAAATTTTATGTAGTGTTAGTTTTAATACTAACAACACACATTCTTCTTATAGCACATGTTATTCTTAGATTAATCCTTAATCTAGGTCCATATTTACTGTATGTTTTTGTTAGCTTATGGTGTCAGAGGAACAAAGAAAAAATATAAGTGTAACTATTTCATAAATATTAATGCCAGTTGTTTGAAATCAAGCTGTAGCAGGACTGCTTCCTTCTCAAGGCTCAGGACAACTCTGAACTTCTGTTGGCTGCTAGGATTCCTAGTCATTACTTGTCTGGTAGATGCATTAGTTAAACTTCCGCCTCCATATGTACACTGTGTCATGTTCATGCACCTGCCACTTTTAAGAACCCTTGAATTGGAGTTAGGATCCCCCCATCAATAGCGATCTCATCTTGAACCTTGCCTTGATCAGCTCTGTGTAGAAGCTATTTCTATGTAAGGTCCAGTTATGGTGACCCCATAAAGCCTCACATGTTCAGAAAATGATGCATTATTGTACTCTAGGGGACTGCTGTTAGGAGGTGGTGTTTGGTCAGAAAAGAAGGGTTAATGTGGGTGTAACCCAGGAAGTTGTCTGCTTTTCAGGCCATTCCTTTGACTCTGTTTCCTGGTAATAGAGTTGTGCAACTTTCTTAGACCTTTCCATCGTAAGTCTGATTCAAAATAAACCTTTCCACCTGTAAATTGAAGGTGTTGGGCATTTTGTCTCAGTACTGAGGGAAGAAACTAATATAGCTTTTCAAGTAGACATGAACTATAGAGAGAAACTATTCAACTGATTCTACTCAGCTTTAACCACCCTCCCAAACTGATGCCTGTTACATAAGCAAAGTACATCTAGCTTATCCTTGTATCTCCCAAAGTTTAATTCTAAACTCAAAGTAAACAACTCAATCTGCATCATTTAGATCATATCTGAATAGAACTGAAAGAATTATTGGTTCATCCCAAGTCTAAATTTCCCCTTGATTTGTGGACTTTGGAAACTAGAAAAAAACTTTAGATTTCTAAATTATGATTAAGGTCATTATAAGACAGATACTGCTATTGCTATAGGCTGAAATCAGGAGCAACTAGGGAGTCACCATTTCCAAAACAATCAGAAATTTTCCAGGCTTTATTTATTTATTTATTTATTGAGACAGGGTCTTGCTTTGTGGTTCAGGCTGGCCCTGAGCTCAGCCTCCAACTCACATCACAGCCATCCTCCTGCCACTGCCTCCCGAGTGCTGGAATTACTGGGATGAGCCACCACGCCCGGCACTGTAGTATGTGGTACTGGTTGCTTCTGTGGTGAGTCTCCACGCCCAGTATGGTATGTGGTTACCGGGGATTGAACCCAGGCCCTTGCACTTGCAAGACAGGAGATGGAACCACTGAGCTAACTCCCTGGCCCTCCAGGCTTTATTTAAATAGATTTCAGCAACCTGAGGACAATCACACTGGGTTATTGCTTTGTTCTCTGGGCTCAGACTACCCAAATGCCTGTTCCGGACTCTGCCTGTGTTCATGGCTCTATTCTACCATCTTTTCCTTGAAGGCTAAAAAAACAGCCCATCTTCACTTTAAAACTTGGGGAGTTCATTATCTTTATTTCATTTTTCATTGTCACTCCTCTTCAACCCAAGTTAACGTTATTTTTGATAATATAATATTCTGAAATTTTTTGTGAGTCTCGTATACATGTCATAGAATTTGTACTACTGAATAAGAGGGTTCTGCACAAATTCTCTCTTAATAACATTAATGGTATTAAGTATTATTGGCTTTAACTAAGATGAAAGTATTATTTATATAACTAAATTTTGCAGAAAATAAATGTTGTCTAATCACACACTTTGACTTTTGGCCCACCATACAACTTTTATCATCAGTATAGCTTAAAGATTTTAAAAATCGACAAGCACTGTTTCTTGTCTTTCCTTTTTCTTTCTTTTTTCTTCTGGAGGGGGTTACTCACTGTCTTAGGTACTTTCATATCACTAAGATATAGTACCAAAAACTCACATATTGAAAAAGTAAATGTTTATTTTGGCGCACAGTTTGTAGAGGACTTAGTTCATAGGTAGCTGGCCCCAAGACAAGGGAGCTGGAAGGTGGACATGGCAGAGGAAAAAGAGCTCATGGAAAGACAGGAGGAAAGTAGAGAGAGATCAACAAAGGAGAAAGTTTATACACACATATGTGCAGATATAGATATAGATATAGGTATAGATATAGATAGATATAGATATAGATATAGATATAGATATAGATATAGATAGATGCACTCCCTTCCAGGATTCACACATGGTACTCATTTCTTCCCACTAGGCTTCACCCCCAAGTATCACACCCAGTTATAAACCCATTAATGGACTAACCTAGTATTGTACATGAATGATTTAATTGCCTCCCTAAGTCCTCTTGTATGAGTGAATAATGCTTTCAGTCTAGGTCTAGACATAAGTAACAACATTCCCCAGCCCCCAAAAGACATATAGATCCATTCGTGTAAAATACATTTAGCTCACCTCTATGAGTTACCAAAATCCTAACTTTTTCAACATTGTGGAAAACTCAAAATCCAAAGTCTCCTCAGAGATTTAAGTCAAACTCTCGGCTGTGGGCCAGTGTAAAACTGAAAATAAACTTAAATCCTGCTGACAAACAATGGCACAAGATAAACATTCCAATTCCCAAAAGTAGAAATAGAAGGGTAACAAGAACTGATAGCAAGACAAGACCAATGTCTGTCGGGCAAACATCAGATCACATAGTTCCCCATCAAGACCCACAGGCAATCTTAAAATACTTGAAATCCACAAGGTTTTAGTGGCTCTCACTTTATAGTATGGCAGGAGGCTATAGCTCTCAGAACCTCTTTCTAGGTCTTGCTTAGCTCACTCCACGCAGATTTCTTCAGTTGATCTGCATTCCTCATTTCTCCAACTTTCTGTGATATCCATTGTGCTCTTAAGTTCATACTCAGAACTCCACACTTTATTCTTTCATACTGCCTAGTTTCTCAGGCCTTTTGAAATTTGGATGGAAGACTTCTTGATTTCACAAGTCTTAAATTTTGCATGTACCTAAAAACAGCCTCAGATGGATGACACCATGGTTTGCAGTCTGCTTGATCTGCAGCTATTCTTCTTTCTCTCTTGACTATAATGGTGAAAGTGCCTGGATGGCTAAATCTGATGAGTTGAATCCTGATTAAGAAATTCCATAGGCCCCTGAAGCCTGGAAATGTTTCTCAGAGTCTCTCTCCACGCACATTATTTTGAGGCTGCAAAATGTGGAGTACTGTTGGTTCTTATGGCCATCATTTCTATTATCCCTTCCCATAGTGCTTTTTACTTAATTGTAATCTTTTCCACAAACCAAATTTTCTCCTCCATCTTTGTAGGCTGTCCTATTATTAGAGTTTCCATTCTGGTCTACACTAGGAGACTAGAATCAGTGCTGGAAGCATGGATACAGGTATCCAAAGGCAATGGGAAGACCAGAACTCTTACAGGGGAACAGAAGGGAGATTTCCTACTTCTTTCCCTTTTTATCCCATCCCAGCTGCATAATTAGGGGCTGGTGTCATTCACACCCAGAACTGATCTTGTCTCTTCAGTGAACCCATCACCCACATCCAGAACTCTGTTGGAGTTCTGGCAATCAGCTGACTGCTTCAAGTTGACACCCCAGTTAATGGTCCCTGGCTGCTTCTTCAATTTATTTTTCTTTCACTTTTTAAAAACAAGCCTCAAACAGAACTGAAGCTGTGCCTGTAGCTCTGCTTGAAATCTTACTACTCAGATTCATCACTGACAATTTCTACCTCCTCCCCAACAGCGGAAGACAATTCAGTCAGGTTTCCTGTCACTTTATTATAGGAATCATCTTTCTTCTCTCCAATTATATGTTACTCATTTCATTCTGAGGCCCTGGAAAAGCATTTTTAATGCTTATATTTCTACCAATGTTATATTCACATGATATATTTTTTCTTTACTATACTCTTCCATTCCTTCTGTGATCTCCCTAGAAACTTTTGTAAGGTTCATTTTTCTACCAAGTATCACTAAGGAAATCTATGGTTTCTTTCTATCATGATTCTAAACATTCTTCAAGCCTCTGCCCAATACACAATTCTAAAGAAATGTCCACAATTTTAGAATTTATTATAGAAAAGTACACTTGCCAGTACCAAAGCATTTATTAGCATGATAGCGATATCACAATAAATTACCACCATCTGAGTTTTAAATTTATTATCTCAAAGTTCTGGAAAGCAGAAGTTCAAAGTCCACATTCTTGCCCTCTAGAGGCCAGGGGGAGAACTCCTTCTATCAGGTCTCCAGCTGGGTGGGGACCACCAGTTGGTGCTGCTGGGTTTTAGACTAGTTGGTGTGTCATCTGCCTCACTTCACTTCATGCTGCTCTGTGTCATGCTGTGCTCTCTTCTTTCCACTGAGGACACTGGACAGTTCCAGATGCATCGTAACCCATGCAGGTCATTACTTTAATTACATTGTCAGAGTTCTGATTTCCAAATAAAGCTGCATTCTGAAGTTCAAGGTGGATGTGAACAGTTTGGGAGACCATGCCAAACCTCTTTCATGTGTGTGTGAAGACTTTCGTGTGTGTAAAGTGAGTAGTTATGACAGCAGAGTATGTAACAGAAAATTTGATTCTTGAAATAACGAATCCTTATTATAGTTTGATTTAATACTTGAAAAGGAAAAGGAGATTTAAAATTTTACTTTGAGTTTTGTTGAGAGCGTTCACCTGTATATGGAAGTGAGTATTCACTATTACAATGTACATCTAGAAAAGAAAAAAGCTTAATTGTATCACTAGCAATGCTATGCTAGTTAAACATAATGATAACCCACATAAGAAAAGGACATCATAAATGTCCTTATGTATGGATTTATTTATTTTGAGATGGGGTCTCATCGTGCAGTTCAGCCTGGCCTCAAACTCACAGAAATCCTCCCACCTCAGCCTCCCAAGTGATGGGATCATAGATGTGCACGACTGTGTCTGGCAGCATTTTGTAATGTAATCAGCCTCCTAAAGGTTGGAATGACAAACTGAAACTAAATAGCAACTAATCAATAAACACCTAACAGTCCCGAGAAGTTTTTCAAAAAAATAGCTAAAACTTCTGTAGCTGATAAAGTTTCTGCAATCATTTTTATAGGAAAGACACATAATGTACCTGAGGAAGTAGACCTTCCTTTGCAAGAGTAATCAAGAGCCCCTTCCCTGGTAAAATATGCAACAAATGCTCTCATTTTTACATTAAAACATAAGCTGTGCACAAACATAGCAGAGGATACACCCGTTCTGCAGGAAGAGGAAGGTTGATCTCAGCTGATATACATGAGGGGCTTCTGTAGAAATGCACCAATTAGCCCAGCAGGGGTAAGAAAATCTGAATGGAGTAACTCAGGCTCAAGGCATGAATAATGGAGTGCAGAGGTCTTGCTAGACCAGGGCTCAGGGACCTCTGCATAATTTTTGAGCTGAGCTTTCTGCACACTCCTACTCAGTCCTTGCTGACCTTGTGACCTTGGCCAAACTATAACTTTGGCTCTGAATTCCACTATCAGTTGCAGCATTTGTGAAATTGTCACCTTCTGTTTCTCAGCCCCTTTCTTACACATTGCTTGGACCTCGACTGTACCAACACAAGACCTGACACCCCAGAGATGTAAAGAGTAGACCTTCTTGCAGCTTAAACTGAAAACAGCCACTATCATAAACAACAACAACAAACAAACAAAACCAAGAACAGGTCTGTTTCAGTATCTATAAGATTACAATCCTAGTGAGCCCTTAATAAATACCCCTCCCCATTAGGTTTTATCTCTCTCTAAGGCATCTATGAGCTACAGATAGCTACTTAAATTTAAGATAATTAAATTAAGAAAATTTTTAAAAAGTAACTCTTTTAATCATGGTGGTTATATTTCAGAACTTTATAGCCACCCATGGTTAGTAGCTTCCATTTGGACAGTGAGGATACAGGATATTTTCTTTACAGTTCAATGCCCTACTGAATAGCCCTCCTCTAGAGGTTTAATATTGCACACTGCTGAATTATGCAGATGTACATTAGGAGTTAAGATGCTTTGCATGGTAATAAAGAGGTGTTAGACTGCCAGGAACAAAACATGGTAGAATCAGTCCACTCTACTCAGTGGCCTCTTATTGTTGGTGGCAGCAGAACTGTGCTACTGAACTGAAAGCTTCACCTCACTGAGAATGCATGAATAACAAAGCAGCCCCTGGAAATGGATGACAGAAACCAAGAACAGTAGTTCAGTTAGTACTGGCTACTACTTTGATATAAAATCAAAATAGCCTATTCTATCACTGGAAATTTACACACAAGTAAAAAAGAGAAAAAGTCCTCAAAGTCATGAATGGGTTTTCCATTATCTTGTTGTCTATATCATTTTCAACCTAAATTTCCCCAAAATTGTTTGGAAAATGCAAAAGAGACAATAGTCCAGTAAATTGTATTTTTCTTCAAGGTGTACTAAAGATTCTCTCTTTTTATTTCTCTCTCTCTCCCTATATGTCTCCATCTCTCTATATCTGTCTCTGTCTCTCTCTATCTCTCTGTCTCTATGTCTCTGTCTGTCTCTCTTTCACGTACAGGAGATGAGTTCTTTTCCCCTTCATTAATTTTAGAATGTAAGCAATTTTTGTAACACATGACCCCCAAATTATTTCTGTTTATAACTCAGTGTATAGCATTTTTTTTTTACTATCCTTACTTTTCTTTTTTGGATTGCTTGGTCTAAACTCCACTATGCAAATTTAGGCTACCATTTGGTCTCTCTATTCTTTAGTTATGTTCTCCAACACATTAGAATGAAACAGACCCAGATTGTTGTTAGATAATGAAATAAAACAAAGCTGAGCAGAGGAAGATGACATAATGTTCATTAGGTGCATACCAGACTCTAGGCTATGGATTGCATATGAACTATCAGATTTAGTGCCCTCAAATCTTTCTGCAAGAAGTTGCATTATTTTATGGACAATTCAGTATTCTCTGGCTTACAGGAGTGACAGAATTTACCCCAGGGTATAAAAAGCTGAAGGAGCTGTGTGGCAATGTCCTGGAGTCTGGTTCAGATTTGGTGGATGTTATCTAATTTCAGTCTCTAATGCCAATGTTTTTCCATATATTAATAAAAATACTTGCAAACAATTAAACATATGCAGATTATTGCTACTGGGGAAGGTTAGAAATATTGCATTTGGGATTATTAATTGCCTCACCCTTCCTCATCATTTGTCCTTGGAAATACTTTGGATTTTTCACAACACTCAACTGCAGGGATTCATCTTTATGCTTGGATACACCTACACAGAATCTGACTTCTTACTGCTATGCTCAAGGAAACATAGCTTTTAATGGTGACTATGTGGTATGGTATTTACCTCTTTTGTTTAATCACTTCCATTGCAAATGGTAAGAGTTTTTCTTTTATCTTTCTTGGATGGAGGTGACTAATGTATAAGCAGGTGAGATAGAACTGTAATTCTTTTTGACCATGTGATGACTTTCCCAAATTATTATTATTGAGCTTCTGAAATTGGAATATTTTCTCAACCTTATTTTCTATTTACTTCTACTGAACATGAATATTATATAACTTATAAGAACAAAAATACCTGAAAGGTCACAGTGAGATTTCTTTTTCATGAGACTGTCCTGTTCATGTGCTCACTGCATCGTTGATCTCAAAGTCTCCCTACCAGGTTCACCTGTCCTAAATGTATGCCAGAAATTTCAGTATAGGGTTAGCAGGTCAGAGTGTATGCAGCTCTTCCTCTTCTTCCTCCTCTTCCTCCTTCTTCTCCTTCTCCTTCTCCTCCTCCTCCTCCTCCTCCTCCTCCTCCTCCTCCTTCTTCTTCTTCTTCTTCTTCTTCTTCTTCTTCTTCTTCTTCTTCTTCTTCTTCTTCTTCCTCTTCCTCTTCTTCTTCTTCCTCTTCTTCTTCTTCTTCTCAACCACTTTGCTCATACTACTCACCTTGAGGGTCCTGAGTAGGTTCAGAGGATGTGTTGAACTCACTCTACCTGGGAGGAGAGATCATGACAAATTTATGCACTGATTAGAGCAAAGCCTTATTATTAGAGGACTGTGCAACACCATGGTGAACAGGTTGAGTATAACAGAAGGACCACCTTGAACTGATCAGCAAGTGTGATGGGGAGCACTTATATAGCAGCAGCGGGCCTGTTATTGGTACAAGTGTAGGGCTGTGATTGGTTTAAGTAGATGAGGAGCCTGGGACCACTCTCTTGTTGGAAAGGCAGCTACTTAACAGCTGTAGTTTGTCCTTGAGGAGGGCAAAACTTGTGGAAGTTCTAGAGTGTGAGCTGTGTTCATCACAACTCCATAGCATCTGTGAAAGAGGGGACGTTAAAAGTGGGTCCAGGTCTCTCTCACTTGATTTTAGACACTAAGTTCCAGGGCTGCCTCTACTTCAAAGAGGCAGCATCGGCATTTGGGTTGGTTACTTCAGCTGATAGATAGCTGAACCTCCTCTCAGGCTCTCTGCAAGGACATATCCCTTAACTCCTCAGGAGGATAGGGAAGCAAGTTGTCCACTCTGGAGGGAATGGGAGTAAGCGGAGGTGAGGGCCAGGCATGACTGCTATTGGCTAAGCTGTGGTTTCTGGCACAGGAACAAGAGAAGCAAGTGCTTCTTCTTCTCAGTCCCATGTCCCACTCCTGAACACAGCCAGCTGCTCACTGCTCTCAGCAGTTATGACTTCTTACTCTCAGCAAACACTGCTGCTAGGCAAGGCACTGCACATCATTAAGTGGCAATAAATTAAAGTGAAGTGTGCTGCTATTTCTTCCATTTTAAAAGTAAGAAAATTCAAAAACTTATAAACATTTTATGAGCAGATCAGTGAAGAGTGGTAGCACATGCCTAATAAGCCCAGCACTCTACAAGGCCAGGGGAGCTGGATTTTGAATTTTAGTCCCACTTAGGGAATTTAGCAACTCAGTGAGTCCTTGATTCAGACCTGCAGTTTTAGACAGCTGGGGATGTAGCATAGTGTGAAGGTTTTAAGCTCAACCCCTAGTTATGCTGCCATAAAACAAAAAGAAAGAAAACTGAAGCTCAGAGAGATCCAATGTCTTTCATGTAACAATTTTATACCTAGGGTTCAAATTAATACCTATGTGATATCAAAGCAAGTGTATTCAACAACCGCCTGAGAAGAACATGTAAATAAATCACTGATACATGCCTGCCAATGCTAGAAAAGCCCACACTTCAAGAAATGCAGTGTGTCTGCATTTGGCACATCCTTGTACAAATTACTGAATAGACTGAAGCCTTTTGCATTCGTTTCCTAACAAAATAGCAGGCGTCATTATGATTTAAATGATGAGACAGATGTGTCAGTGGTTCTCTTCTTTGATTGTATTCTTTCCCAGTGTCCATATTTTATTCAATTTTCAAAATAGTATGTCTATAGAAAGAAAATTTTTGACATAGGTCCTCCTTATTTTGAGAGTTATATCACTCAGAGTAAATGAATTAATCACTAGACACATTCATATTTTATTCCCTGGAAAACATTTGGTATGAATTTATAAGCATAAATTAGCATAAAATCAAATCTAGTAGATTAAGACTAAGTAAAATACCAAGCTGAATGTGAAGGTCAGTTGACCAGACTTGCCTTATTTTACCCCAAAAAAGGATGTGAAACCTGTGATCACATTACATGACATTTACAGTTAATCATTTTATCTTTTATTCTACCTCAAATACTTGCTTATTGCATTGTAGTAATGATTTTATGTTTTGCTAAATTTAATTTCATGTGCTTTGTCCATATAATAAAATTGTACTTATGGCACATTACTAACCACTGAGAGTTTTGTTTTAAAAGTATATACATGAGTTCATCTTGGTTATGTTATCAGGGGCAGGTGGCTAGACACAAATATTTTTCTCAAGTCTCAAATCACTGCTAAGTCTCCTATAAATTCCTGACTGATTTCTGAAAATGATTATAAAGCAAAATTCATCTAAGACAAGAAACTCTCTGGAAAATTTAATCAATGTCTAGAATTGTCATAAAATGAAAAGAAAAATCTTCATTAATTTAGTCATAATCTCTGGTTTTCTTTTATCACAATTACTTATTTATTATTGCAATGATTACACACTCAAGGGACTAATTTTCTCTCAGTTATAAATTTAAAAAAAACAAAAGCAAAAAAAAAAAAAAAAAAAGCAAAACCCAACAACATCCACTGCTAATTAAACTCAAGTAAAAATTTATTCTTAAAAGCTAAAAGCTTTTTCATGGAAGGCTTTTTCATTGAGCCTGTAGATGATGTAGGGTAGGTTAATAAGCAAAAAATGAAACATTCATTACATTTAATTTTTTTGAATTCAAATCTTTATTGGTACTTTATGAATACACATCATCATTGCATTCAACATTGAGAGTTTGTACCAGAATAGGACATGACTTGATTCTCATTTTTCCCCTTCCCCATCCAACTTGCAATCCCTTACCCCCTATATACATAAGCTTTGTTTCCTTTCTTTTTTATTACTATCACATTCTTTTCCCCCTCATTATTTACTCCTACACCCCTTTTCCTTTCAAATATTTTCTACTTCACAATATTAACTATATATAACTATATATAATAAAACTCATTTACATCTTCACTTTCTCATAGCAGAGAAAAGATATGATATTTACACATCTGTGACCTATTTATTTCATTTATGAGGATGTCCTCAAAGTACATCTATTTGAGTATGAATGAATCAATCTTATCATTTTTAATGGCAGAATAATACTCCATTTTATGAAAGAACCATATCTTCTTTATCCAGTCTCCAGTTGATAGCCATTTTGGTTGTTTCCAAAATTTGGCAATCACAAACTGAGCCGCTATAAACATGGATGCACATATGTTGTTGTGATGTGAATCTTTTAATTTTTTTGTTTTTATACCTAGCAGATCAATAGTCAGGTCAAATATTGTTTCAGGGAAATTCCAATTCTCAACTTTTGAACAAGGTTCCACAAATAAAGTCTTTCACTACTGATTTCAGTTTTCCAAAATACTATTTATTTCCTTTGTGGCTTTTTGAATCTTGACTCTTTGGGATTTTTTCCCAACTCCTAGTCTCCTATCCTTTAGCTTTTTTCCTGCTTTCTGGTTGGAGTATGTTCCCCGTGCAATGCCTTCCTATGATTCCAGACCCGTCTCCAGCCTCACAGACTCTTGATATAAAATTCAAAGGCTTTTAAATCATTTTTACACCATTTAATCCATGTAGATTGTTTCATTCAAACTGAGCTATCCCTAGTCCTCTTCTATGAGTTACGCATCTTCCATGAACTACTTCTGGGGCGAAGAGAAAATGGATGGATCTTGAGATCATAAGATCAAGTAAAACTAATAAGACACATCAATTTACATTTTGCATGCTTTCCCTTATTTGAGAAACTCAAAGTATAAATTAACTAATACTGAAATAAAAGATATATAACAGGAAACCGCGAGATCGACATTTTGTACATGTGAAGGACAAAGTCTGGACTTAAATATATATATGTAAATATATGAGAATATAGCAGTACTCCTTATGAAAATAAATGAAGATTATAATAATATTTCAGAAACTACAAATCTATTTACTGAAAGTGCTGATTATATAATAATGATCAAAGGAAGAATATATTGTTACAAAAGTTGTTAACAATATAAATTAAAATACATAAACTGAGAGAAACTGAGAGATATTAATAAATTAGAAACCAGTACATATTGAAAATATAAGGAGAAAAGCAAAGTAGGTAAAAAAAGCCAGGGGAATTATGAAATATTCACATTCTTTCAATATTGGAAAAAATAAAGTTTATATTTACATGAATACGAATGAGCACCATCTCCCTGTCTGTGCCGTGGCATCGTTTCTCATCTTACCTAATTATTTTATGATAAGAAACTGAACAGGAAATTAATTAGGTTCTGCTTTGAAGCAGAACAAGATGTTACCTAGGTAATGGCAGATTGGAGGGGGAAACCCACTAAGGAATATGGAAAGAGGTGAGACCCTCCCAAAGTAACAAACATGAGGGTTGAGAGTGGCTTGGATGCAAAGGATGACTGGAGATTGGACGTAACATGTGGGTGTTATTTTGCCAGTAGTTTACTTGCAATAAAGCTGCAGTTTCAGATCCACAGCTTCATACTTTCCTTACCGGTGTAGATAGGCTGGATCGAAGGCAGTTTTTAACGGGAGGATTAGGACTATCCTTCATCCAGGCAGCAATCTTAGCACTGGTGGAAGCGTAATGTCTAGGTTCATGTCTTTCCTGATTGAGTCTGTGATGGTGGAAGCTGATAAAAAAAGAGGAAAGAGCAGTACAAAGAGGGGCTCAAAGTCTTACTAAATGTTCTAAGATAGTTTGTCAATTATTTAATGGCAAAAATCAATCGTATAGTAGCATATGTCATTCTAATAAAACCAACCATCACTGACACTGGTTGATTATATTTCAAAATAGTGAAACATGAAAATTTTTAAGGACTTTAAATAAATCATGGTTAGCCTAAGCTAAGGAGATAAAATATTAAAAAATAGTCACTGTTATTTCAAAATTATTTTGAGAGTACCGTGTGGTTTGAAAAGCACACTTAAAAAGATTAAACAGCAAAAAAAAAAGAAAACTATGGATATATTCATCCAAAAGTCCATTTGGAAATCATGCCAAGGTAGCCAGAGTATATCTGAACATCAACAATTAGAGGATAAATCTAATCAAGGTTTTAGTTAATAAAAATGTTAATGTCAAACCATTTTCACAAAAATTAATTAAAGATGAACCAAAGGTTTACATTTAAGTAATAATGAAAACATTAACATTTAAAATGGAATTTTATACAAAAATTAATTAGGAAATTTATAATTTACAACATAAAATATAGAAAGGCAAGATATACATATTAAAATATAAAGTCTATATGAAAAATCATACAAATGAAACTGAAAAACAAGTTACAATTTAGTGTTAAAACTGTAATACACATGATAAGAAAGTGCAAATTTACTTATAATACAAGAAAGTTAATTAGATTATAAGTCAATAACTCATAAAATGTTAAATCATTAAGCACCCCATAAATCTATGACTAGATACAAATAAAGTGCATATATAGAACTGTAGAACTGTAAAGCTTAATTGTAAATTCAGTGAAAGACATATTTTTACTAAATTAATCAAAATTAATTTAAAATATGAATTTTTTGCATTATGAAATAAGTATTTTGTGTTTGCTTCCGAATAAATTATTGCAATGTATTTGGATGGCCACGTAGGAATGTAAATATTTAACTGTATATAACATTTGATTCTAAATCAACACTTTCAGAAAGTTGTAGACTTTTCCCTTTTGAATAAACACTATGTGCAAGAATTTTCAACGAAAAGTTTTTAAAAGCAACCGTGAAACAATCTAATTGCTCAAAAGAAGGGACTGGCTAAGGGAAGTGCAAGTTAAAACCAGGGGTTATTTCACAGATTTGTTTCTAGAAGGACTAAGTGGCTTGCATGTGCTGATCTGGAAAAATAAATCAATAATTTGTTAGGAAAGAAATGGTGTTTCTCTTGCGTGAGAACGTGTGTGTGTGTGTGAGTGTACGTGCACGCACGCATGGATATATGTGTGCATGAAGAGCGCTTGAAGGACAATACTCAGAATTCTAGTAGCTGATGCTGGAGGGAAATTTTAAAGGAAAAATAAATAGAAACAAAGCTTGAATATATGGGGGGATTGAAGGGAAGGCAAAGTAAGAACTAAAATACATCATGTACAAGTTTCCAATGAGGAATGTGATCACAATGTATTCCTAAAATGTACAAATAAACCCAATTTATATTAAAAAGAAAGGAAAAAGCAGAAGTAACACACTTCCTACTTTTTTGTTTGTTTTTGAGGGATTTTTGTTTTTTTGTTTGTTTGTTTTTGAGACAGGGTTTCACTTTTGTAGTTCAGGCTGGCCCTGAGTTCAGCCTTAAACTCACAGCAATCCTCCTGCTTCTGCCTTCCAAATGCTGGGATTGCAGGCATGAGAAATCACACCTGGCACTGTGGTATGTGGTACTGCTTTCTGGCAGGCCACGCCTGGCATTGTTGTTTGAGAGTTTGTACCAGAATATTACCAGGGGATTGAACTTGGGCCCTTGTACTTGCAAAACAGGCACTAAAACCACTGAACTAAATCCCCTGTCCAGTTTTTGAGTTTTTAACTTAAATAAATGTTTTAAAAATATGAGCTCAAAGGGGAAGGGGAACTAGGGAGGAGGCTCAAGGGAAAGCCAAGAATGGCAAGAAAAGAATGATGGTAAAAAGGAAAAAAAAATGGAAATAAAGCTTATGCATAAAGGGGAGGTTGGGGATCAAAAGGGGAAAGGGGAATGGAAAAAATAAGAATCAAGCTATATCATGTGTAGGTACAGTTTCTCAATGATAAATGTTATTACAATGTATACCTAAAATTTAACAATAAATTCAATAAAATTTTTTAAAAAGAGTGTCATCATACCTAACACACATATAGTTACTTTTATCAGAGTTTCTATTTTTATTCTTATTTCCTGAATGGAAAAAAAATTATGTCACATAACATGACTAAACCACAACAAAGTAAACAGCAGTGTAACTCTGCTGTTCCAAAGATGATACCTTTTCTAACACACCTCAACACACACCATAGGGGAGAAGTGAAGTTCAAAGTCCTAAGTAATTTGTCACCTTTGTTTTCAGTTATATTTAGGCTAATAACTTAATTTTCATATATTCCCAAAATGTTTTTTGAGTATTTCAGCACAAGGTGCTTAATAGTCCACTAAGTGTTCTGGATAAAGGCATAATGTCTGTTTCCAAGTGTTTTATACTGAAAAAAAATCAGTATATAAAAAACAATGTGAAATTATCTCTTAAGGGGCTTACAATTGAGGAATACCAGTGTTTGTCTTTAGTTTTTTTAATTCAAGTCTTTATTGGTACACTATAAATACACTTCAGCATTGCATTCAATATTGAGAATTTGTACCAGAATAGGACATGACTTGATTCTCATTTTCCCCTCTCCCATCCTGCAACCCTCCACCTTCTATATTCATAAGCTTTGTTTCCTTTTTTATTACTATCTCATTCTTTTTTCTCATTTTTTACCCCTACACCCTCTTTCCTTTTAAATATTTTCTATTTCACAATATCAACTATACAGACTAGAACTCATTTACATCTTCATTTTCTCATAGCAGAGAAAAGATACAATATTTACACATCTGTAACCTACTTATTTCATTTATGAGGAGCATATCCTGAAGGTACACCAATTTGAGTGTATATGACTTTATCTTATCATTTTTAGTGGCAGAATAATACTCAATTCTATAAAAGAACCACATCTTCTTAATCCAATCTCCAGTTGATGGCGATTTTGGTTGTTTCCAAGATTTACCAATCACAAACTGAGCTGCTACAAACATGGATACACATATGTTGTTGTGTGTTATGGATTCCACACTTGACTTTTACACTAATCTACATCCTGGTCCCTTTTCAGGATGGTCCCTTTGTTTTGTTTTGTTTTTTGTTTTGAGACAGGGTCTCACTACATTGCATAAGCAAGGCTTGAGCTCATGGTCCTTTTGCTTTAGCCTGAGGAATTCTGAGACCAGAGTGCAGTACCTCCTTTTCTGTTCAGCACTGCCTTCTTAAGTGAACTGAGCATAAGCTATAAATTTAGGTATAATGTAGAAAGGAAGATGAAAAAAATGTTCTAGAAGATAAAATGAGTTGAGCAACAGTTTAACATGAAAGAAAAAATGGTCTTGCTGCTCTGAAGATGATAGGAGGTATGCATAGTTCAGTACGCAGACTGTTCATAGAGGAGAAGATGGTCAAATGCAGTGGAGACAGAGAAGGAAACCCCTTCAAGGGGCTGTGACTGCTTATCATCACTACTCCACTCTTACTATCTTGCAGCTAACTGTGCCATCAGCATGGCCTTCACTGAATCATGTATGCTTGTAGGGGCTGTAATACCACACCAGAGCTCATTGGTGAGGCACAGTGACTGTCACAGGTTAGTATTGTGATCCTGTACCATGTAACCCTTCACTTCCCTCAGGTGTATCATGGACCAGGGCAGGCAGTAGGAGACTCAGCTGGGATTGAGCAATGGAAAGAAATAACATTCATTCAATGTTCTCAAACACGGTGAGGTGGCTCTTGGTAAGTGGCCTGAGGAATTAACAAGTGTTCGATTTCAGATCAGGGTTTCTCATTTCTCACCAATGAGAGACTTTTTTAACATTACAATTTTAATTGTCCCATCTGTGACTGTGTTCTTTTTAGCAGAAGAACTGGGAAGATAACTCCCATTACCTCTTGCTGCTTGAAAAAGTAAGAGAAAAAGTTTTTTTGTTTTGTGTCTGAAGTTTTTTTTTTTTTTTTCTCTCTTTACCTATGAGGGAAATAAAAAGGTGTGGATTATTTATTCTATTGACATTTGAGTTTGCAAAGTGGAAAAATGAGCACGGCACACATGATTAATATTAATAATTATAATATAAGCTCCTAGAAAGGTCCCCCACTAATCTTATATTATTCTGGCTCTGGCACATAATGAACATCCTGAATATTTAATAACTGAAAGAAAGAAAACTTGACTGAGGGAACATCTTGAGCTGTCATAGATATGCATGAAAAGCTCCTTATGCCATGACAAGGGAGAAGAGACCAAATCTGTTGGTGGTAAAATACGACATTTTTACACCTTTAGTCAAATGTCACTGCAGATTGCCAGTGACATCTTATAACTAAGAACAACTTCCTATAGAATATGAAAAATATGAATCCTTCCCTGTTATGAATTCACATTGAAAGGCCATAACGGTTCACACGACATCTCAGGGAAGCCACTTAATGCACTCTCTGTTTCATTCCAGTATTATCAGGGGCTGGGAGTGGCCGGGAGAATTAAAGCAGACTGTGATTTGCATAGCAGAAGCTTCATGAAGCCCTGCTTGGAGAAAAAAATGGTTGATCAACCAAGAAATAATAGGGAAATGGTGGAATTAACATGTCTAGGTTCTCATGCTTTGTGAGAAGAAAGCTTGGTTTCCTTTGTATTCTTCCTTTCTTTCTCACCACCTCCCCCGACAAGGCACAGGCATCTTCTTTGGGCAGAAGCATATATCTCCCAAGCACATAAAGGCTTTCTGAGACACAAAGTTTTCTTAAGAAAATGACTGTTTTCCGATTCAATTCACCCTGGAAATGAAGTTAGTTTGGTGTATTATGTGAATTGTGACATCGTCCCTCAATATTTATATATTCAGCAATTTGAATGTAGCAACAGAGAATAAGAGACTATTTGGGGGATGGGAATAGATCTCAAAGCAATTTATTTTTATTTAGAGAGTAAAAAGGAAGCCACAAAAGAAACCTTAGCGTGACTTTTTATAGGACAAGCAGTTAAGACACCTTTTTTCTCTTCACTTAAGAACTGTCACCTCTTCAAATCAGGTTTCATTGTTGAACCTCTCTTGCTTTCACTTTGTTCTTTCTCTCCCAAAACAGAATAACATGATTTTCAGCATTTTTTAGCTTTCAAATTAGTTTTACTATGCTTATTTTTGGCTTAAGAGTGTTTATTAAAAAAGCGATAACTCTGAAGCCCAAAGATAGAAATCTTCTAAAATTATCTTGAAAGTTGAATTGTTCACAGCTGGCTGAGATGACATACCCATTGAGTATGGAAAGAGATTTCGGTTTCACAGCTTTTTGAAGCAACACTACCATCCTCAAAAGATAACATGTGTTCCGTGGCAGGGACCTGGTGCACTTATAAATCCATTCTTTGAAAGAAAACCAGGTATGAAACCACAATCATACTAGAGAGAAAAGTTCATTAGTTACAAATGTTTAAAATTTTTCAGATATACAAAAAATGCACTTTTTTCTGCATTGTTTTTTTGCACTGATTCTGCAGTGATTTCACTGTGCCCAAGAGAGTTTTCTGTTTAACATAAGATGCTGCTGAAGAAATGTAAGAACAATAACATAACAACAAATTATATAACATAAGAAAAATGCCAAATGAAGCTATTCAGCCGGAAGATTGCTTATATATTATATTGATAACCATGAAGTCACAATTTGGATGTAAGAAAAGCATTCTAAATATTAATAACAATTTATTCTACTTGTTGCATTATACATTTTATGCTTTCAATTTTAATTTATTGGCTATAATTTGTGAAATTTAAATGAGTACATTTTGTCATAATAGGGAACTACATAAAATGAACACTGCAAAATATATATTTTAGCTCAAGTTCCTGAGTATAACATTTCTTGCTTATATGTAAAGCTTTGGCAGATGAATTAAGTTGAAATATTCCAGCAGCAAATGTTGGTTGCATAGCTGTTGAGATTTACACCTGAAATGGCTTTCTCAAAGACATGTACCCAGAGAAGGGACCTTGAAAGGAGTGTGGGTCATGGAAGGGTCTTTCTCTACAGTGAAGAAAATCCACAAATGAGTTTAGAGTCCAACATAAGGTCAGAAGTTGGGGTCTGACTGGAAAAGACAGGTCATAGGGGTAACCCAGAGGGAGATGTCTCCCTCCCAAGCTCCGCCATCCTCTGACTGCTTCCTGGCTGCCTGTGATCAACAGACGTGCTCCACCCAGGACACTCCACCATACTGTTTCTGGTTCTAAGGCAACTCATCATGTACTTAAGCAATGAACCAAAGTGAACCTGTGGCTGTCAGGTGTTTTGTCACTGGGATGGAGAACTGACTCAGACAATTGTACAGAGAACATTTGCTCATCCATGAATCTCTTCAATAATGTTTGTGAGTGCTCCCAAAAGACCTAATGTGAATCTCTTCAATAATGTTTGTGAGTGCTCCCAAAAGACCTAATATGTTGTCAAGCATATGGTAGGCATTTGAGAGATGCTGCATTTAAAGTAATAGTAGGGATTCATCAGGATAATTATTTTCAAGTCAAATTATTTACTTTCTTCAGTTTATATCAACATATACTGCTAGGCAGAAACAGACTGAGACATCAGAAAATTAGAAGTGTAAGTATTGTTCATACACTATGGAGACTCTCAACTCATCTCTTTATCTAAAAAGAAAAGATATTGTATTGTTTTACTTATGTGTACAAACTAAATATTTAAACTTATGGAATAAGAGTTTAGATGGTTTTGACAGGGGTTGGAAGTAAGGGTAGGAATGTTGACAAAATAATAGCTCAATTTTTCTAGTAGCCATGAATGTAAGTGATGTTTCAGAGAGGAAACACAACCTTTAAAGAGATATTTTTAATACAGTCACCAAAATATAATAATTTCCTTCAGCTACACCTTTGCTAAGTGTCTGACCCTGAGCTAGTATGTGAATATATTTTGTCCTTGCATACATGTTCTACATGTATTATTATTTCATTTAATAAATAATGAAAAAGTAGATAGAAGTTTGGATTTTGCTGAGGTCAGGCCTGAGATCTGAGTCTCAGTAGAGATACTAGACTGAAGTTGGTTGTCAAGGGTGTTGAGTCAGCCATTTACATTTCAGCATGCCATAATGAAGTTGATACTGCAGAAATCCGAGGTAAATGGATTTGAAACGTGTTTTATAATGTGGCATGTGTTTTGAATGACCTAAGTAGCGTCTATGGAAGACAGGAAGTACAAAAATGAAAATCCACTGCACAGTGGACAGTACTAATACAAAGTAAAGGCTGTGTTCTCACTTTATTCCATTTCTCATTCCCATGAAGCATAAGAAATAATGTTATATTCTTTTTTTAAAAAAGAAACACACATTAGCAGAATAAGATATAAATTGTTATGTTACTTTTATTAATGATGATATCATTTGATTTCTAAGATTTTTGTATGTTATGTTCATTCCTGTAACTATTACTTTCTGTTGCTTATAATCATTTACATTTCTCCAAATATTATATTGAATAAATGCCACAAAATTTATTTATTGCTTTCAATAAATTGTTATACAAGGAATACAACAAACACAAAGACTATTGTAGAATTCTTGCTTCTGAATCCATATTTAAGATTTACTGAAACAGGAATAGTTAGAAATGAAAAAGTTAGATCAACATATATTATGTCATATGTCAACCCATGTAAGCGTTGCAAGACAATGCTAAGCATTTTCCAAAGTGTCTGCATTTAATCAAATAAACTACAATCATTCATTGAACTCATTTTTTTAGTCATTCTTTACAATATTTGGTGCTATTTGACTTTATAATTAGAAATATAATACCATTAAATTATATCTAATTATAATCTCAATTGCCATTTCTCTGATTATTAATGAAAATGAAAATGGGTTTATGTCTGTGGACTATTCCTATTTCCTCCTTTGTGAAATACCTATTCACACTTTATTTAGATTCAATATATCATTTTACATTCTTTGTGAATTTAAAAATTTTATTTGTTTAGAGACCAAAGTACTTTATTATACATTTTTTTCTGTGAATTCAGAGTTTGTATTTTTGTCCTTTATTGAAGGACACTTCTTTCGCTTAAAGATTAAAATAGTCATAATCATATTAAATATTTTCATGTTATTTTGAGGCCAGTGTCTTGTCTGTCTCTTTTGTACTTGTCATTATATCAACCTATGTCCATAGCCATGTTTTATTTATGCAGCATTGTATGTATTAACACACAGCAGGTAGTTTTCCCCCTATGCTTGGATTTGACTCCATCACTCAATTTTTAGAATCCGTGTGTCAGGGTAGTCACAAAAGTAACACTTAACATCCTGAATACATTTGCAAATAATTGCAGATAAATTAGAGGAGAATTGAAATACTTATTATACTGAATTGTTCTAGCTAAGAATATGATAAAGCCTCTTATTTAGAGATTCTTTAACATTTCTCAAGATAAGTATATGATTATGTCTGTTTGGGACATATATATCTTTCATTTATTTCTTGTAACTTTATGGTTGTATGTAAGTAAGATCTTATAAATTATTTTTATAAAAAAACAGGTGAGTAGAAGTATAAATTGTTTTAATGTTTAGATTTTTAATCCATTTCAGATTCATTTTACTTAATGGTGAAAGATGTCAAGTTGTAATTTAGTTTTAATCTTTGGTAGGCTGAAATCCAATTTTTCCAGGGCCATTTATTAAAGAGTCTTTCTTCCCTTGATTGATTGTGTTTGGCTACTTTGTCAAAGATGAGATGGCTTAGTATGTCTGGAGTTATCTCTGCATCTTCTAGTCTGTTCCATTGATCCACAGGTCTGTTTCTTTGCCTGGACTATGCTGTTTTTTTACCCCGATAGCTTTGACCTAAACAGTAAACCTGCAGAAAGATAGGTTAGGTAGTACTCTTGGAGAGATTGGCATAAGGCAGCACATGAATTAGAAGAAAGAATGAACAACTGAGATTTCGTCTTATTAATATTCTTCTTCACAGCAAAAGAAACCATCAAGAATAAAAAAAAGCTACAATTTGGGGAAAAATATCTCAGGTGTTTCTTACACAATGAACTACTATTTATATCATATAAACAACCTTAAAAAAATCAGTCTTTCAATTTAAAGACCCAATTTTAAAAAATAGGCATCTGATATGAACAGAAATTTTCAAATGAAGAAGTAAAAGTTGCAAAGAATCATATGAGGAAGTGTTTAATATCACAGGTCATTTGAGAGATACAGATGAAAACAACATTGAGGTTTATTTTCACTCCAGAAATAATGGCTGCTATCAAGAAGACAATCAATAATAAATTCTGGTGGTACTGTGGGGAGAAAGGAATTCTTCACCAATTTTGGTGGGAATATAGACTGGTGTAAATACTGTCAAAATCAGGGTGTTGATTTCTCAAAAAAATAGGATTAAAAATCCCACCTGGCCCTACTATTTTCCTGCTGGGTATATTTATGAAAGAATTAAAAGCACAATACCACAGCAACATATGCATAAGCATGTTTTTAGCAGCATAGGTTTTGAGGTTTTTTTTAATTGAGCTAAATCCCTGGCCCAAATGTTGGTTATTTTTTTTTCAAATTAATTGATTTTATTGGTACATTTTATATACACATCATGATCACAATTGACACTAAAAATTTGCACCAGTATATGAATTTCCCATTCCCTTGCCTTCCCTACAACCCCCTGTCCTCTATAGACATAAGCTTTGTTTCCTTTTTTGCTATTCCATTTCCCCCCACATTATATATTCTTCCCCTTTTACCATTTGAATATTTTCTGTTTCACAGTATATATCATACACTCTAAAACTCATTTATATCTTCATTGTCTCATACCAGAAAAAAAGATATGGTATTTGCACATCTGTGTCCTACTTCTTTGACTTATAAATATGTCCTTAACGTATGTCCATTTGACTATAGATGACTCAAACATATCATTCTTTATGGCAGAATAATAATCCATTCTATAAAAGGACCACATCTACTTTATCTAGGCTATCGTTGATGGCCATTTGGGTTGTTTCCGAGATTTAGCAATCACAAACTGAGCTGAAATGAACATAGGTGCACAAATGTTGCTGTGATGTGAATCTTTTAATTCTTTCATGTATATACCCACCAGAGGAATATCAAGGTCGAATGGACCTCTAATCCAAGTTTTTTGAGGAATCTCCACAGTGTTCTTTACAGTGATTGAACCAGTCTACATTCCCACCAATGGTGGAGAAGGGTTCCTTTCTCTGTGCAGCCTCACCAGCATTTATTGCTGTTAAATTTTGAGATTGCAGCCATTCTTTGTGAAGTGAGATGAAATCTCACTGTTGTTTTCATCAACATCTCTTCAGTGACTAGTGATGTTGAACATTTCCTCATATGCTTCTTATTTGTTTTTACTTTTTCCCTGAAAAGTGTCTGTTCATTTCAGATGCCCATTTTTGAACTGGGTCTTTAAATTTGTGGAGGCTGATTCTTTTAAGCTCTCTCTGTATGTTCTAGATGGTAGCTTTTTGTTTGAGAAACTGCTGGTAATTTTTTTCCACAAATATTGATGTTTTTTTGCTCTCCTCGTGGTTTCTTTTGCTTTGCAGAAGCTTTTCAATAGGATGAGATCCAATTTGTTGACTCTTTCTACTATATAGCAGCATAGTTTAAATTGCTAAATCTTTTTTTTTTTAAACAAAATCTTACTTTTGTTGTTCAGGCTTGCCCTGAAATCACTATGTAGCCCAGACGAGCCTCAAACTCAAAGAAATCTGCCTTCTTCTGTCTCCTTAGTGCTGGGGTTACAGGCATGAGCCATCAGGCCCAGAACTGTGGTATTTGGTACTATTTGCTGGTGGGCGCCAGAACCACTGAGGTAAATCCCCAGTTCTAACTGCCAAATCTTAAAAACATCCCAAATGCCTACCAACTGGAGACTAGATAAAGATATTTTATTTCTACAAATTGGGCTATTACTCAGTCATAATGAATGATAAATTAGAGATATTGTGTTTAATGGGTGTACTTATTCTAATCCCTTTTGAAATTACCATCACTGTGTGAAGACTTGTTGGTTACTTATGTGTTCTATTGCACAAATAAATTTTTAATTAATAATTGTAATATCTGAAAATTAGGCATTGAAATTTTTGATATCAGTTTTACTTCCTGACATTTTCACATTAAATTATTTAAATTTATTTTTGAGTTCATTTTTGCTTAATGTTAATCTATGTCTCCTAAATGGCTAAAATGATTGATGTGAACACTGAGGGCCCCTTGGAAATCATTGTATCTTCTGGCTTGAAATCCCTTTGTCCTGTTCCATGTAACCCACAGCTCTGGCTGAGAGCCTGCCCCAGGTCCAACACTTCCTGTCCAGATCACAGTGCTCTGTGTTGTTTCAGCAGTGGAACTGGCCTGAATTTTGCATTTTGTATCAGTGCCCTTTGCAACAGCTTCTGGTTTATAAGGCTGTTGTGTTATGAGCTGTTAGGCTGAGGACCACTGACATTTCCCTAATGTCAGATGGTTTAAAAAAATCTTTCCTCAAGATCAAAGTTTTTTTTTGTATTTAAAAAATTGTTTAAATTAGGCATTTCTTCAGCTAACTGGCCCAGAGTACTATCAGAAATGAAGTCCATGAACTAAATATTTTTAATTTTAGAAGTGTCTCATCTGGAATGAAAATGTAAATGAAAATCATAAAAAAACAGGGACTGTCACCATGAATTGGTTTAAAAGTCTGAGAGCACGAACCTAAAACTGAACCATTGCACAAATGAACTTAATAGATGTCTACAGAACATTTCACCTCACAAAGTCAGAATGTACATTCCTCTCAGCTTCTCACATGTCATTCACCAAAATAGGCCATATGCTAATTTATAGAGAATATTTAAGTAAATAAAGGGGAGGCCAAGTTATCCCCTGTTTATTGTCACACCATAGTGCCTTGAAATTGGAGCTCAGTAGCAAAAGAAATTCCAAGAACTTCGCAAACACATGGAAACTGAAAAACCCTCTCCTGAGCAACCAATGTGTCAGAGAAGAAATTAAAGAATAGATTTAACAGTTTCTACAATTAAATGATAATACCAATACAATATACAGGAATTAATGGGGAAAATATGTTATGAACAAAGATCAGCAGCAGGAGAACTAGCAAAAGAAATCAACCACTGGGATCTCATCTTAATAAAATGCTTCTGGATAGCAAAAGAATCCACCAGCAAAGTGATAAGTCAACCTATAATATTGTAAAACAAAACAAAACAAAATAAAAAACAAAAACAAAAACAAAAACACCTTATAAGCTGTTCCTCAGACAAAGGGCTACTATCTAGAGTATATAAATACATTTAAAAAAAACCAGTCCCCCTTTTAAATTTAAATATTCAATTCAAAAGTAGACATCTGAAATGAATAGACATTTTTCAAATGAAGAAGGATAAGTACCAACAAAATATATGTAGAAATGTTCAACATCACCAGCATTCAAGAGACGTGGATTAAAAACAACACTGAGACTATATCTTATTCCACAATGAATGGCTGCTATTACAAATTCAACCAACAACAAATGTTGGTAGGGCTCTGGGAAGAAAGGAACACTTCTCCATGGTTGGGAGGAATGTACACTGGTGCAATTACTGTGGAGATAAATATGAATATTCCTCAGAAAATAAGGATTAAGTATCCCATTTGGCCTTCCTATTTCTTGGCTAGGTACATACAAAGCATAATTAAAAGAATCACATCACAGTGACATATGTGTACTCATGTTTATAGTAGCTCAGCTTCTATTAGCTAAATCTTGGAAACAGCCCACTTGCCCATCAACAAGAGAATGGAGAAAGAAGACATGTTTTAATTTTTTTAAGTGGAGTATTACTCAACCATAAAGGATGATAAGTTTGAGTCTATTAGACTCTAATGATTGTACCTTGGGGACATACTTAAAAGTGAAATAAATGGGCACAGATTTGCAAATACCCTATCATTTCTGCAGTATGAGTAACTAAATGCATGATAATTTTTTTTTTTTTTTTTTTTTTTTTAGGTTTTTTGAGACAGGGTCTCACTTTATGGTTTAGGCTGGCCCTGAGCTCAGCCTCCAACTCACATCACAGCAATCCTTCTGCCTCTGCCTCCCGAGTGCTTGGATTACAGGCATGAGCCACCACACCCGGCACTATGGTTTGTGGTACTGGTTGCTGCTGGGCGTGAGTCTCCACTCCCAGTATGGTATGTGGTTACTGGGGATCAAACCCAGGTCCTTGCGCTTGTAAGACAGGTGCTGGAACCACTGATCTAACTCCCCAGCCTGCATGATAGGTATTTTGCAATAGAAGAAAGTGTTTCAAAAGAAAAAGAAAGGAGAGGGTACAGGAAAAGAAATAAACAAATTTGATGAAAAAAAGAAACAAACCTTGTTTATATAGGGGATGGGGGTTGTGTGCAGAACAGTTGAGTGGGGAAAATGAAATCAACAAGTGTCATATACAGATGGGTACAAGTTTCCAATGTTGAATGTGATCATTATGTAAGTATAAAATGTATCAATAAAATAAATTTTTAAAAAATTGTTAATTCCTTTTTCTTATTGTATTAGGACTTTCTAGTAGAACAGAATAAATTAAAAAAAAATCTTTATAGTTATGTCGGAGGATGTATTAAGTAGGCTTCTGAGATCAAGGCAGAAGAATCCATGATGAGTCTACATAGTTGAGGCCAGAGTATCCAGAAGCTGTTTCTCCATGAAGATGGATGACTCAGAACAGGAGAGATAACAGGGTTAGCCCACATGAGGCTGAGAAGCTCACTATAGAGTCCCTGGTGTAAATCCACAGAAGGGTGAGAAACCTGGAGACCTAGTCCAAACGTGACAGTGAAAGACAAGACTCTTCAAAACAACCACACTTTTTTCCATTTTCCCTTTTTGATTCTATCCGAGCTTTAACCTATAGGCTCTTGAACCCCACATCCGAGTGAGTGTCCACTCAGTTGGCTGGCTATAGTGTCTGTCATCTGGTTATACACACAACTTCACTTTACATCTACTAGGCAGTCCTGAATATGTTCAAGTTGACATACTGTCCCAATGGTCACAATCACTAAACTTTTCCTCACATAAATTAAAGAGAATCTAAAGTAAGCTGTCCCACAACTAGGAAGAATTACACAATAAGAATTTATTCAATTCATCATTAAAATTACAGGTATTTGGTGTTTTCCAGTATTTTTTAGTTTGCTTTCTAGATTTATTGTAGCTTTACAGATAATTCTGTATCAAACATTGTACACAGAACTACACTTAATCCTTTTACTTCTCAGCTATCCAACAAAGACCTATGAGTAAAGTTACTAAGTCAAAGGCTACTTACACTTTAAATTTTAATGGATATTGATTCCCTTTCAAAACTACTTAAGAAATCCAACAAGACACATCTTGAGACTGCAGCACAAAAGAAGCCATTTCTCCAGAACTGTGCCAGGGATACCCAGATCTAGTAATTTATTGAGTAGTTTTTATGTTTATTTTTTACCTTTGACATTTATTTTTACACAATAAGAATATAAGAAGAATTTTCAATCCAAATGGATAACTAGAATTTCCATGATCAATTATTAAATGAATCATTAAACTCTGGTTACAATAAATACTAATCTGAGAACTCGGAACTGACTCAATTCTGATCTTTTGGTCCTTCTTTTTCTATTTGAGTATGATACACTTTTTCAAATTCATAGTTATTTGTGTATTTAGAAAACAAATACCAAGAATTCATAATGACTATTTATCCGTGAGATTTTTAAAAATATCAGTTCCCAGTGCAAAGCTTAGAATTTGTATTAAAATTGTATATGAATTTGGTATTATCTATAGTAAAGTTTACTTCTTCTGGACTTTGCATTTTTCCAATAATTTAGTATGGCTGATTCAGTAATTATTATATTGCACCATGAATTGCTACTACACATTTAGTAGAACATTATTAATTTTATATATTTAACATCCAGCACATTTAACAATTTATTTATTCAATATTTTATTAGAATTTCTAGAGTTATATTAAGCAAAATAGCATATGAATAACGCTTGGAAATAATGTCTTTCATGACTATTTTGGGTTCAATAATTTTATGAGGAAATTTTATATGGATCTGGGAAATATATTTTCTAGTAATTTTAAATACAATAAATTTCCTCTTTGATTAGGTGATGCTGGAAAAATATTTTGACATATTAATCTCTAAATATTCTTGTGCCCAGAGGCAGTTATGTAAATGAAAGTTCACTTAGTCTATGCCCCAAATTTTAAAAGTTACACATTAAGCTATGGTAAAATAAACTTCAATAAAATGTATTCTGTCTCCATACCTTGACTAACATATTTAGATAGTTATCTGCAAAATCAGTTAAGAAAAAATACAAAATTCTATCTCTTGTAATATTTCCCCAGTACTAGATGGCCTAAGATAATTGACTTTGGACCACTCTATAAGAATAATAGTGGAGGAACAGCACCCAGGGACTGAGTATAGCAGCAGGCCGTGCCATAGAAGTAGTTTTGGAGGCGTCATTAGACGCCATTGCATCTGTGCTGGGGTTGGAGCTTGCTGGCCTCCACGCCCATGATGGAAGAGCACCATGGGACTGAATATAACAGAGTGCCGAGCTGGGGAAGCAACCACACCAGTGCAGCCAAGGAAGGCCAGAGTCTGACTTTCTCCACATCAACAGCAGAAGCATATAGAGGGACTCTGTATTGATAAGTAGGAGGGCCTGTTGGAACATCAGCCAGTATCATTGCAACTGCACAAGGCCTACAGGCTACTGGCCTCCAGGATGACTGCACAAACGAACCCAGGGACCCTGTATTGGTGAGCGGGCAGGCCCATTGGAACCTCAGGCTGCAAAATTCTAACAGTGCAGGAGTCAGAGCCTTCCTGCTTCTAAAGCAGATGGGAGAAGGTGTTCTGACCATATTGTTTGAGTACCTCATATGGTGCACCAGAACTAGGAGTTTTTCTTTAGGTCCCAATACAGATGGTAAAGAACAACTCAGGAAACACTGGTATTTTAAGGTTCCTAACTATTAGGAGGAAAGAGACTTGCAACAAACATCGCCAGAAAATAGAGCAGGTACAAAGCCAAAAACAACAGCAAGGACAAAACTCAGAGATGAGGAAACACTCAAAATCTCAGATACAAAGATCCTCACCTCAAGGTAACACAGGAGGAAGGAAAATAGAGAAGTATGAAGGCCAGTCTCCAGCATCCTCTGAAATGGTAACCAAAGCAGATCTAGTAAAATGGAAATCAGAACTGATCTCTGAGATGAAAACAGAGATATTGAACACTGTCAACACAATGATTAATAAAACTAAAGAGGAAATCATCAAGTTGATAGAATCCAACATAGCAAAAGCAATGGAACCTTTTAAACACCTACAAGCAGAAGCCCAGGAAATTAAGAAAGAAAGTGAAAAGGAATGGAAGGGAAGGGAAGCCGGTCAGGATCAGAGAGGACTTCTCCACTCAAACACTCAATGCAAGAAAAAGCCTAGAGTGAAGTCTTTCAAGCCCTAAAGGAAAACAATTTCCAACCCAGACAAATGTATTCTGCAAAACTATCCTTCAAAATTGATGGGGAAATAAGATACTTTCATGACAAAGAACATCTGAAAAACTTCACAAATACAAAACCCATGCTCCAAAACATTTTAAAGAATATCTTGGAGAAAAATAAGGAAAGTTACAAATCCATGAGACCTAACCCAGTCAAAACACGGGAACAAAAAAGAAACTGATGGGGAAAGGGCAGAAGTACAATAACACAGCCAAGAACAGGAAAACATGACAGCACTAAATTTACCTACATCAGTACTAACCATTAATGTCAATGGACTCAACGCGCCAGTTAAGAGATACAGACTGGCAGAGTGGATCAAAAAGCAAGATCCTACAATCTGCTACATACAAGAAACACACCTAAGTCAGAAAGAAACCAGTGGACTGAAAGTAATGGGCTGGAGAACAATACTCCACGAGACAGGAAACAGCAAGAAAGCAGGAGTGGAGATTTTATTTGCGGACAGAATAGACTTCAAGCCAAAACTGATAGAGAGATAAAGATGGACACTATTTTTTAGTTCAGGGAAAAATCCAAGAAACAGAAATCACAATCTTAAATATCTACGTTCCAAATTCTGATGCACCCAACTATATAAAACAAACATTAACAGACTTGAAAAACCAGATAAACTCCAATTCAATAATAGTAGGGGACCTCAATACCCCACTGTCACAAAGAGACAGATCGACTAGACAAAAAGTCACTAAAGAAATCCTTGAGCTCAACCAGATCCTTCAGCAAATGGACTTAATAGATGCCTACAGAGTATTTCACCGCACAAAGTCAGAATTTACATTCTTCTCAGCTGCTCATGGAGCACTCTCCAAAATAGACCACGCGCTCATTCATAGAACAGATTTAAGCAAATATAAAGAGATTAAAGTTATCCCTTGTATACTGTCGGACCATAGTGCCCTGAAATTGGATCTGAATAACAAAGGAAAGCCCAGGATCTTCACAAACACATGGAAACGGAACAACACTCTGCTGACCAACCAATGGGTCACAGAAGAAATTAGAGAAGAAATTGAGCAGTTCTTACAACTAAACGATAAGCCCAGTACAGCACATAGAAATTTAAGGGACACAATGAAATCAGTTCTACAAGGAAAATTTATAGTAGTGAAGGCTTACATCTAGAAAACAGATCAACCTCAAATAAACAACTTAATGTTGAACCTCAAGCGACTAGAGAGGAGCAAAACAAATCCAAAGCTCGCACTAGGCAAGAAATTATAAGGATCAGAGTAGAAATTAATGCAATAGAAATTAAGAGAATGGTACAAAAAATCAATGAATTGAAGAGTTGGTTCTCTGAAAGGATAAACAAAATTGTTATACTCTTAGCCAACCTTATTAAACAAAGGAAGGAAAGGGCTTATATCTATGCTATTAGGAATGAGAATAGAGAAATTACTACCAACCGAGAGGTAATCCACAGGATAACAAAAACCTACTATGAAAATGTATACTTTAATAAAATGGAAAATGTAGAAGAAATGGATTGATCTAGACACATATGAACTCCCAAAGCTGAATAAAGAAGATATAAAAATATTAAATACCCCAATATCAAACTCTGAAAATGAAAATGTAATTAAAAACGTGCCAACAAAGAAAAGCCCTGGACCTGACGGTTTTACTACTGAATTCTATAAAACTTTTAAAGAAGAGTTAGTGCCTCTACTTCTTAAACTCTTTAATGTAACTGAATGGGAAGCAGTACTCTCAAACTCGTTCCTGGAAGCAACCATTACTCTGATTGCAAAAGCAGAGGAAGACCCAACCAAAAAAGAGAACTACAGACCAATCTCCCTAATGAACATCGACACAAAAATCCTCAATAAGAATACCTGGCAAACAGGATACAAAGAATTATCGAAAAGATTATACACCCTGACCAAGTTGGATTCATCCCAGGGATACAAGGATGGCTCAACATACATAAATCAATAAATGTTATACATTATATTAACACGTTCAAGGACAAAAATCATATGGTAATTTCAATTGATGAAGAAAAAGCGTTTGACAAAATACAACACTCATTTTTGTTCAAAACCCTACAGAAGATCGGAATAGATGGTCTGCATATCAAACTAATAAAAGCTATCTACGAGAAACCATCAGCCAGTATCATGCTAAATGGTCAAAAATTGAAACCTTTCACACTAAGATCAGGAACAAGACAAGGGTGTCCTCTCTCACCACTTCTGTTCAATATAGTTCTGGAAATATTAGCCATAGCAATTAGGCAAGAGAAAGAAATAAAAGGAATGAAGATTGGAAAAGAAGAAGTTAAAATGTCATTATTTGCTGATGACATGATACTCTATCTAGAGGATCCTAAAAACTCAATTAAAAAACTGCTGGACCTGTTCACCAATTTAAGCTGTGTAGCTGGTTACAAGGTCAACATTAAAAAATCAATAGCCTTCGTCTACACAAACAGTAGACCAACTGAGATAGAAATTGGAGAGTCAGTCCCTTTCACAAGAGCACCCCAAAAAATAAAATATCTAGGAATCAATCTAACAAAGGAGGTGAAAGACCTCTACTCTGAAAACTATAGCACTCTGAAAAAGGAGATAGAAGATGATATCCCAAAATGGAAAGACATACCTTGCTCCTGGGTAGGAAGAACCAATATTGTCAAAATGGATATACTCCCAAAACTATTCTACAGATTCATATTTCACAGATTTAGAGGAAAAAAAATCCAAACTTTCATCTGGAACCACAAAAAACCTAGAATAGCATAAGCAATTCCAAACAACAGGGACATGGTGGGGGGGTAGTACAACTCCGAACCTGAAACCATACTATAAAGTCACTGTCATAAAAACTGCATGGTACTGGCAAAGCAACAGACCCGAGGATCAATGGAGTACACTAGAAGACCGAGAAACTGCTTGAAATATACTGAGCCAACTCATCTTTGACAAAGTAGCCAAAAATCCTCAGTGGAGGAAAGATAGCTTTTTTAACAAATGGTGCTGGAAAAACTAGGCTTTAACTTGCCAAAGGCAAAATAAAATCTAACTCTTTCACCATGTACCAAGCTAAAATCAAAGTAGATTAGAGACCTAGATATTAAAACAGACACTCTGAACCTGTTGCAAAAGAAATTAGGTAAAACTCTTGAAGACATTGGCTTAAGAAAAGACTTCATGAACAAAACCTCTATAGCACAGGAATTGGCTGAAGAAATCAACAAATGGGACCTCATTCTTTTTAAAAGCTTCTTCACAGCAAAGGAAACCACCAACAGAACAAAAAGGCAACCAACAATGTGGGAAAAAATCT
The DNA here is from genome assembly GCA_004026965.1 of Petromus typicus. Lineage (NCBI taxonomy): Eukaryota > Metazoa > Chordata > Mammalia > Rodentia > Petromuridae > Petromus > Petromus typicus. The sequence continues at coordinate 42,142 of PVIR01004761.1, read as the reverse complement.
TTACCAGCTCTTCCTCAGACAAAGGGCTACTATCTAGAATATATAAAGAGCTCAAAAAAAAAATCAGCCCACTCAAATTTAAAGACCCAATTAAAAAATTGGCATCTGAAATGAACAGATATTTTTCAGGGGAAGAAGTAAGAGCAGCTATGAAGCATATGAAGAAATACTCAACATCATTAATCATTTGAGAGATGCAGATAAAAACAACACTGAGATTTCATCTCACTCCACACAGAATGGCTGCCATTTCAGAATTAGCCAGCAGCTAACGTTGGCAAGGCTTTGGAGAAAGTACACTTCTCTAGTGTTGGTGGGACTGTACACTCGTACAACCCCTGTGGAGAGCAGTTTCGAGATTCCTCAAAAAGTTAGGATTGGAGGTCCCATTTGACCCTGCTAGGTATATACACAAAAGAATTAAATGACTCATATCACAGTGATATATGTGCTGCCATGTTTATAGCAGCCCAATTTGTGATTGCTACATCTTGAAAACAACCCAAGTGTCCATCAACTGTAGATTGGATAAAAAAGCTGTGGTTATTCTACAGAATGGAGTATTACTCTGCCATAAAAAATGATGTTTGAATCATTTATACTTAAATGAACATACCTAGAGGATAGCCTCATAAGCGAAATAAATAGGTCACAGATAGGTAAATATCGCACCTTTTCTCTGTTATGAGAAAATAAAGATATAAATGAGTTCTAAAATTGTATGTTTTATATTATGAAATAGAAAATGCTCAAAGTGAAATAGGATAAAGTGTGAAAATAATGAGATTATAACAAAAAGGAAAGGAAACAAATTTTATGGATTTAGGGGGTGGTTTGGTCAGTAGGGTATGGGAAAAAATGAGAATTAAGTTGTGTCTTATACTAGTACAAATCCCCATTGTAGAGTGCAATTATGATGTGTATATTTAATGTACCAATTAAGATTTCCATTTAAAGAAAAAAGAGTAATAATGGGCTGGGGATTTATCTCAGTTTTTCTGGCGCCTGCCTTGCAAGCACAAGGGCCCGGGTTCACTATCCAGCAGCAATCAGTACCATATACCACGGTGTGAGTCATGGTGGCTCACACCTATAATACCAGTACTCAGGAGGCAGAGGCAGGAGGATTGCTGTTAGGTGAGTTTGATGCTGAGTTGATGGCCAGCCTCAACTACAAAGCAAGATCCTGTCTTTAAAAAAAAATAGTAATGAATTTTTTGCTGGTATCTTAATGGTAATTTTTATACTTTTAATATTGCTTCCTTTGTTTTACTTTTGTGGAAGATCCTGTCACATTCCGATAAATATTAATGATAAACCATTACAGTGTTATAGCTTTTTATTATGTTCCCACTCCTCTCAACTGCCCTTTTAATTGTTTTCCTTTCACTGCTACTCATCACACTTTTGTGAACAGTATTGAGTTGAAGTCATGACACTAATGATTATAATCCTGTTCTTACCTTCACAGGAAATCACTGTGGAGGCCTATTATTAATTGTCACACATTTGTGAGCAATGTTCTGATGATGTTGAGGGGTCCTGTTACTTGTTATCTTGTAACATTTTTAATATAAGACTATTAATTATCAAGAGGTTTTCCTTCTACCATGAAGATAATACTAAAGTCTTGCTTTTGAAATCCATTAATGTATAATGCACCATTTTTATTTTTGACTGAACATTTTTCATTATTAAAATAATTTGCCCTATTCTTTTTATTTTATATTCACTTCTAGGTCATTCTGCAAATTGTTCGAAACTGGTCACCTTATGTAGTTATTTTATTCTGTTTTAAATATATTTTATTATGTCTTTCATTTTAGTATTTTTGATTATTTTGGTATGTGCATATGTTGCATAATGATTATACTTTTTATAGAGAATAGGCACATGAACATAGCAGCTCTTAATTTTAATTATCATTTTCTTACTTTATTTTCTTCTCTTTGTCTTTTTATCTTCTTCCCAAGTGAACAAAATTTCCTAATTTCTGACTATCTATTTTTAAAGTTTTTCTCTGTGTTTATATTTTGGCCTTCTTTGCAAGAGAGACTACATGGTATTTAACCTCATGTGTCTGATTAAGTTCACTTAACATTATAGTATATACTTTTATTTGTTTTCCTACAAAAGTCTCAAATCTATCTTTTTAACAGAACAATACTGCATTGTGTATATATACCACATTTTCTTTATGCACTTGTCTGTTTATGGACACACAGACTGCTTCAAGATTTAGTTGCTAATGGCCAGGGATTTAGTTCAGTGGTTCTGGTTCCTACCTTGCAAGCACAAGGTCCCTGGATCACTCCCTGGCAACCACATATCACACTACCAGGTGTGGTGACTCACGTGCAGCATCAGTCAGTAGCACATACTACAGTACTTGGCATGGTGGCTCATGTCTGAAATCCCTGCACTCAAGAGGCAGAGGCAGGAGGATTCCTGTGAGTTTGAGGTTCACGTGGACTACATAGTGAGTTTGGGGCCAGGCTGAACTAAAAAGCAAGACTATGTCTTAAAAAAAAAAAAAAAAAAAAAGATTTGGTTGCTATGAATTGTGGTGCTATAAAAATGTGTACTCATTTTCACTGTAGCATGTTATCTTTATATTTGATCCTCCTTGTATTTATTTTTTGTGCATCTGCTTTCTGTAGCATGTCCTAACTTCCAACGTTGCTTTTCTCTTGTTGTAATCTCTCCTAACACATCTGCAGGAGAATACCTTCTGACAATAATTTAATTACTCTGAGTTGTACAGGTCTTGTTTGTGTGTGTGTGTGTGTGTGTGTGTGTGTGTGTGTAATGAACTGCACCATATTTTTCCACGGTGATGAAAAGAGTGACCATATCCTGGGTTTTAGAGCAGAAGCTCATCTTAAGTTTTCAACTAACTATGGTCAATGTCTTCAAGTGCACACAACATCTGAATACTGCAAAAGGTGATTATTTATTTAGCTGACTATTTCAGCTCTTGAAATAATGTCTATTTCAAATTCTTTTTCCATCTTCTCTGCTTTTTTCAAAATATGTTTTGCTTTGTAACTAGTGGTCTCTCTTTGGCCTTTGATGTTAACTCTCTTTCTTCTGAAGTCTACTATAATTTATTAATGCCACAAGTCCATCATAAATATACAGGCTCTAGCAAGCAGTTAATGGATTCTCTTAGGAGTAAAACACATAGTTGAGACTATGGGCTCCTAGGGATTTCTTCTGGGCCTTTTGAGGTTTAATGCAAATTCTGTTCTAGATTGTTTACTAATAAAAGAAGTATATTTGGAGGGTGTTTAAATTATTGACCACCAAATGAAGACTAACCCCTAGGTCTTATGGAATTTATGAGCATATTGAAAAATCCAGTCATGAAGCATTCTCTTTGAGGTAGAATTTCTTAGTATTAAAAATATATATTTTAACAATATTTAAGATGAAAACTCTCAGTGGCATAAGTATAAGAAATTGGGTTCAGTTTACATTTTGTTGGAGTCCAAATTAAACATAATTTTCAAACCCAATGTTTTTAAGTTATTATGAAAGTAAGAGTAAATCAATATTTGCATAAATTCTGCCTAGAAATAAATAGATTTAAGTCTTTTTCCCAAATAAAAAGGGAAAAATTTGAATGATTATCTGACAGATTTATGCTTTCTCAGGTATGTAAAAATAAAATTTTGCATTTAATTTTCAAACGATTACTAAATTACTGAATTACTAAATTATGCCTAATGTTGCAGAATGGATAATAATACAATGTAGTAGTTGTTGATAGATCTCCATCTTAGTAACTAAATATATAATTAGGTAGTCAGAAAACTATTAAATGTTTATATGGTGTTTGACACTCTAGCAATTTTGCAATAAAAACTTGCATGTACGTTTTTATGTTCTCAATATGACCTTTCATTTTTAACATTGATTTATACAGTTACAATTTCCAGGTCAAAGTTTGTGTTTACAAACACAGTGACAATCCTTAGAATGTCATATCTGTTGTCATTTTCACTACCATTGCATAAGTGTAACAATAACATCCAACACCTCAGTAAACTATAACCAATGGAAAGAGTGGAAATTTTTTAATTGAAATCTTTATTGGTACATTACATATACATGTCATGATTGCACTCAACAATGAGAATTTGTAGCAGTATATGACACAATTCAATTCTCATTTTTTCCCATACCCCTACCCAACACCCTACCCCCTATATACATAAACTTTGGAGTGGAAATTTTTAAAAGATGACAATTTAAAGTTCTTTTCTGAGTAGAAGTATTGGGAATAAATATATTTATCAATAATTTTAACAGTCTCAATGATTAATTGCTTATTATAAGTTTTGGACAATATTTTGAAAGACATGGGTATGGTTGCCATTATCCCAGTGCGACAAAATGAGTGGGTGCCATCACTTCTCAGGCAGTGCAAACTGCACTGAGTGCCCTCTGGAAATAGCTTTGAAATAAAATTTATTCACCAATCAGTATTATAACACACATGCTACACTATGTAGAGTACAATCTTTAATGTTTCATAATAATTTTCAGTTCCTATAAATAGGCTTCTGAAATGTTGAAGAACTGACTAGTTACTATTTAAGGTTTTTTGTTTTGTTTTGTTTTGTTTGTTTTGTTTTTTTTTGTTGTTGTTGTTGTTTTGATGGTGGAAACTGACATTTCCCTTAGGTTAAATCATTGTATTTGATTCAGAGATTATTTGGAATATGACAATCTCAAGTGTCTCCATTTGACACTTCCTTGTAATGACTCAGGTTTCAGAAATAATTTTAAAATGTAAATGATGGAAAAAGCCTGTTGATTCCGTGCTTCTCAGTAGACTCATTAAGCAGTAAAGAAAAGTAAAAGTAACCTTCTTGATAAACTGGTCCAAAGAATAATAGAAAGACAAAGAAACAAGTCCACTGAGTACACACAGATTCAGACACACAATATTATATGTTAAAAAGGGGAGACCAATTGTACTAAATAAGGAGATAATTCCAGACATAAAAAATATACTAACATCTTTGTTCCAAAAGAGATAATTTTTACCTTAATTTGATCAAAAACAATAAATGTGACCATACCTGCAAATGTTAAAGACACAACTTTCAGAAAATTTAAAAATAATTAACGATTAAGTTGAAATATCACAAAATGTCAACAAGAACTATAGTGCCATAAAAAAACTCAACAAGAGGAGGTTCTCCAAGATTTTCTTGTAGAATCAATATTGTGGCATCACATCAGTCTAGGGCTATATTTACATGCTATTTTATTTGAATAGAGATGTGAGAATTTCCAAAGTACCAGCAGATAAAATCAAGTGCCATGTAGTCTAGAATCACTTGAGAAATTCAGTGACAACAACATTGATGTGGTATCCTAAAGCAGATGATTTTCTTGGCCTCATTACAAAGAGAAGTCACATTATATGTCTAATGCAGACCATTAGATGTTAGTATTTTAAATTCAAAAACAGATCTAACAGTATGAAATGTAAAATTTTGACTGAAGTAAACAAATGTCAGAAACATATCAGTGCTAAGTTATTTAGATAATTGTATAAAATGAGACATACATAGTATAATTTTTATCTGTGTCATTATGTATTTACAGATGTATATGCTTATGATAAAAGCATTTGTATATATGCAGGAATGTTAAGCATAAATTCTAGCATACCAATCACTTGAAAGGAGAGTAGTTACTGCAAACAGAATTATTACCAACTACCACTTAAGTGAGTAATAACACAATACCAACTAAAGATAGGAATGAAACAGAGCTATTTTGATATTATTTTTAATATCTCTCACATATTATAAAATGAAAATTAATTAAATATATATTTTACTAATAATGGAGATTTAGGAAATTTGATTTTTATGTATTTGTCCTATGCATTCATCTTTCAAACTTTTGGAACTTTTCAATTCATCTTTGGTCAGTGTATAATTCTCTGAAGTTATTTATAAGATTTGTTATTGCTATATATCTTGTTAGGTAATTATATAGATGAACTCTGGTAATTTATAACTCCAACATACAGTTGGAGTCAACTTTATGTTGTTCAGACAGCAACATAAAGATTGAGAAAACTTTATGATGTTGGTTAATGTTTTCAGCAAAATACTAGAAGTAATATTTTCAAATAAAATTTGGAATTAGTAACTAGTTATACGTTCTGAATGAATCAGTTGTTTTTTAAAATTCAAATCTTTATTGGTACATTATGAATACACATAATCATCTCATTCAACATTGAGAGTTTGTACGAGAATATGACATGACTCAATTCTCATTTTTCCCCTTCCCCTCAACCCTGCAACCTCCTACACCCTAAATACATAAGCTTTGCTTCCTTTTTTGTACTATTGTTACATTCTTTTCACCTTGTCATTTGCTCCTACACCCTTTCCTTTTAAATATTTTCTATTTCACAATATCAACAGTACATACTACAACTCATTTACAAATTTATTTTCTCATGCCAGAGAAAAGATATGATATTTACACATCTGTGACCTATTTATTTCACTTATGAGGATGTCCTCAAGGTACATCCATTTGAGTATAAATGATTCAATCTTATCATTATAAATGGCAGAATAATCTTCCATTCTATAAAAGAAACACATCTTCTTTGTCCAGTCTCCAGTTGATGGATATTTTGGTTATTTCCAAGATTTAGCAATCAGCAACTGAGCTGCTATAAATATGAGTGCACATTTGTCCCTGCGATATGAATCTCTTAATTCTTTTGCGTATATACCCAGCAGAGCTATGGCCAGGTCAAACGGGACCTACAAACCTAGTTTTTTGAGGAATCTCCACACTAATTTCCACAGAGGTTGTACGAGTCTACATTCCCACCAACAGTAAAGAAGGGTTCCTTTCTCTCTGCAGCCTCACCAACATTTGTTGCTGCTAATTCTGAGATAGCAGCCATTCTTTGTGGAGTGAGATGAAATCTCAGTGTTGTTTTTATCTACATATCTTGAATGACCAAAGATGTTGAACATTTCTTCATGGACTTCCTAGCTGCACTTTCTTCTTCCTCTGTAAAGTATCTGTTGAATTCAAATACCTATTCTTGAATTGGGTCTTTAAATTTGAGTGGGCTTTTTTTTAAGGCTCTTTATATATTCCAGATAGTAGTTCTTTGTCTGAGAAACAGCTAGCAAAGAGTATTTCCTGTATCATTGGTTGCCTTTTTACTCTGTTTATAGTTTCCTTTGGTAGGCAGAAGCTTTTTAATAGAATGAGATCCCATTTGTTGATTTCTTGTGCCAATTCTCATGTTACAAAGGTTTTGTTCAAGAAATCTTTCCATAAGCCAGTGTCTTCAAGAGTTTTACCTAACCTGTTTTGCAGCTGGTTTAGTGTGTCTGTTTTAATATTTAGGTATCTTATCCACTTTTATTTCAGCTTGGTACATGGTGAAAGAAATAGGTCTAACTTTACTCTTCAGCAAGTAAAAGCAGTTTTTTTCAGCACCATTTGTTAACGAGGCTATTTTTCTTCACTGAGGATTTTCGGCTCCTTTGTCAAAGATGAGGTGGCTCAGTGTATCTGGAGTAGTTTCTGGATCTTCTAATCTACTCCATTGGTCCTCAGGTCTGTTACTTTGCTAGTACCATGCAGTTTTTATCACAGTGGCTTTATAGTGTAACTTCAGGTTTGGGATTTTAGTACTCCCCCCTATGTCTCTGTTGCTTAGAACTGCTTTTGCTCTTCTAGGTCTTTCATGGTTCCAGATGAATGCTTGAATTTTTTTCTCTAGATCTGTGAAATATGCTATTAGGATTTCAATTGGTATTGTGTTGAATCTATATAGCAGTTGTGGGAGTATAGCCATTTTGGCAATATTGGTTTTTTCTACCCAGCAGCAAGGTAGGTCTTTCTTTCTTTCTTTCTTTTTTTTTTTTTTTTTTTGAGACAGGGACTTGCTTTTAGGTTCAGGCTGGCCCTGTGCTCAGCCTAAAACTCACATCACAGCAATCCTTATTCTGCCTCCCAAGTGCTGGGATTACAGGCGTGAGCCACCACAGCTGGCACTGACATGTGGCACTGATTGCTGGTGGGCGTGAGTCTCCATGCCCAGTATTGTATGTGGTTACTGGGGGATCAAACCCTGGCCCTTGTGCTTACAAGACAGGCTCCGGAACCACTGAGCTAAATCCCTGGCCCTGTCTTTCTATTTTTTGATATCTTCTTCTGTCTCCTTTTTCAGAGTGCTATAATTTTCAGCATAGAGATATTTTACCTCCTTTATTAAATTGATTCCTAGATATTTTATTTTTGGGGGTGCTACTGTGAAAGGGACTGACTTCCCCATTTCTATCTCAGTGGGTCTACTGTTTGTGCATACAAAGGCTCTTGATTTTTGAATGTAGACCTTGTATCCAGCTAGGTAGCTAAATTTGGCATTTAGGTCCAGCTGTTTTTTAATTGAGTGTTTAGAATCCCTAGAGTATCATGCCATCAGCAAATAATGACTGTTTAACTTCCTCTTTTCCTATTTTTATTCCTTTTATTTCTTTCTCTTGCCTACTTGCTGTGACTAATGTTTCCTGAACTATATTGAACAGAAGTGGTGAGAAAGGACATCCTTGTCTTGTTCCTGATCTTAGTGTGAAAGGTTTCAATTTTTGACCATTTAGTATAGTACTGGCTGATGGTTTCTCATAGATAGCTCTTATTAGTTTGAAATAGAGACCATCTATTCAAATTTTCTGCAGGAGTTTGAACATAAATGAGTGTTGTATTTTGTCAAACACTTTTTGACATGCATCAATCAATTGAGATGATCATACAGTTTTGGTCCTTGAGTTTGTGCACATAGTTTATAACATTTATTGACTTATGTATTTTGAACCATTCTTGCATCCCTGCGATGAATCCAACTTGGTCAGGGTGTATGATCTTCTCGATGATTTTCTGAATCAGTTATTTACTTGGGTATTTCTGAAGAGCTGAGTTTTTAGAGTGTATGAAGGTAAATACCATAGTCTCTGATAGAGTTTGTAATCCACTATGTAATAGACAGAGGTTCACACAGTTTGTTTACACACACACACACACACACACACACACACACACGCACACACACACACGCACACAAGACTGGGATTAAAATAAGCAGTATGTGGTCTAGAAAGAGCGTGTATGTGCAGCCATTGTTGAACACTGAGCCCCAATAACTCCTGAAATAAAATATCATACAGGAGTATTTTCAGGAACTTATATTACAATTACTATTACTGTTTATTTTAATTTACAGAGACAAATTAATTAAAAAGATTAGTAGCTCTATGATCCATTATTGACTTTGATTCTGTAATGGTGAAAGAGAATCCATACTGTGGTCCAACACAGATGGAAATACACTAACACTTCTATTTTCTCTTTCTTTTAAGGTCATTCTGTCATCTTTGAGCAGAAGCTACTCACCTTGGATTATGAGTAAACTTACTTTTAGTAGGTGAGTTCAAAAGATAAAAGTCTCAGACGTGTCTGTATAGATATCCGTGGTTTGAATGGAGAATTTAGAGATAGACAAAATTTTCAGGGGCAAATATGATGACAGAAGATGATAAGGAGCATGTTTCTGATTTACACTTTTCTCCTTAGGTTGGAAGTTGCCAATTTTAAACAACTTCAAGTCATTTAGCTATTTAATTTTCAAGAAGTCATTGCTATTCAGGCAGGTGCTAAACTCAAGCTGGCAAATGAATTTAATATTCAAAAGTGAAGCTATGTATTCCCTTTCCTGCAGTGTTCCATAATTAAGATAGGAGTGGAGATAAGAATGAAAGATAAGCAAACACACTGCTTTTTTTCTTTATCAATTTAAGTGGCAGACTGCAGTTTGTGTGACTCCTCAAAATTGCCTTAATCTGCATTGAGTTGCAATATTATTTGAATAATAATGTTGGGATTTATATAAAAACTTTCTCCAAGGAGCTAGAGGAATTCTATAGATGCCATCTTATTACTCTTTATAAATCCTGTGTAAAAGAGAGGTGAGGCCAGTGGCACCAAGGACTCAGAAAGAGAAACTATGAATAGGAAGCTCTAAGATACTTCAGTCCTGCAATGGTCTTCGTGGTTACACGAATGTGTTCCACATCTCTACAAAACCTTCTTTCTCTCATGCCAATTGTTAGACAATATGAGGTAGGTACAAGAATACAGATTTGGGAAGCAGGGGAACCTAGTTTGAAATCTCAGCTGTCCTAGTTACTGAACTGTCATCTTGGATATGCGAAAGAACTTCTCCTGCTTGGTTTTCTCAGCTGTAAAATATAAATGATCAAAGTAGTGTTGTGTCATTCAAATTTATTTTTAACTACTACATAAAAATATTCAAAGTGTGCAGTCCTGTACAATGTTTCAGGTCATGCACACATTACAGAACATTTATATGAGATTAAGCACCATCTGTCACCTTAAAACTTTTAAAATTCTTCTCTGGCTTGTTAAGTATGCAGAGTTCACTACAGTTTCTACTTCTACACACCATACTCTGGCTCCTAGTAAGAGCGCCTGCAGACCCACCTTTACTCTATCCTCTCTTCCAACACCTCTCTCCCTCTCTCCAGTTCTGGTAATCACCATTCCATGCTCAAATTATGGAAGAAATTTTTATAATTCATATCTTTATTGGTACATTACATATACATATCATTACTGTATTCAACATTGAGAATTTGTACTATTTGTACTAGTATATGACACGACATGATCTCATTTTTTCCCATCCCCCTACCCACCTTACACCCCACACCCATATACACAAGCTTTGTTTCCTTTTTTTGTTACTATCACATTCTTTTTCCTCTCAATTTTTACCCCTACACCCTATTGCCTTTTAAATATTTTCTATTTCACAATATTTACTTTGTGTACTAGAACTCATTTACATTTTAATTTTTTTTTGAGGTATGTTTTTCCTTTTGTAGTTCAGGCTGGCTTTGAACTCATCCTTGAGCAACACAAATGGCCATCAAATGGAGACAGGATAAAGAAAATGTGGTTCTTTTATAGAATAGAGTATTACTCTGCCATAAAAAATGATAAAATTGAGTCATTTATACTCTAATGGATGTATCTTCTGGGAGAACTTTTTGAAAAAAATTTAGCATAGGAATCAGATCATGAAGTACATATCTTCCTGTGGCTAGTTGATTTCACTTAACACAGCATCTCCAGTTCTCTCCGTATTGCTGTGAATGATTTAGCCCTTTTTAGGTTTATGTAGCATTTCTTTATGTGCTTGTACCACATTTTCTTTATATATGATGGATCTTCTTCCATTTCCTAGTTAGTACTGAAAGAAACATGAAAGTGCTGATACCTCAGGCAGAACGAGTTTATTTTGAGGACTTAATGAAACAGTGCACCTAAAACACCAGCACCGCCCCAAATACCCAACTATGCTACAAACCTGATATGCCCAATCCAGTGCCAAGCTCAGAACCAGTGTTAACAGAAGGTATCATGCTGACTCAACAGATTCCTCAGCACTCTGTTCCCCCAGCAATTCTTAGTCAACTGGGCATACTCCCATTCTAGCTTACAAAGATCTCCTCTGATCTTGCCACAGCTATACAAAGATCTTCCATTCTAGCTCATGAAGATCTTCTCTGATCTTTCCACAACTAGACAAATGGCTGTACCTTACCTATCCTTAACCTTTAAGTCTCACTGTTCTTCCTAACTTTCTAGCCATAAATGTTTCACGTGTGTGTTTGTGTGTGTGTGTGTGTGTGTGTGTGTGTGTGTGTGTGTGTCTGCTATTGTGGGTTGAATTTGGGACCTGTGCAGTGAGCTACATGCCATACCTTTTATATTTTTTGTTGTGAGACTGATACTGCTAAGTTGCTGCATCTGTACTCAGACTTCTGATCTTCTTGCCTCAGCCTCCCAGAGTGGTGGGACTGCATGTTTATATTACCACTTGTTTGTATTCATTGCTGGTTTAAAATTTCCTTCCCAATGTTTCATGTGAGAATAACCATGACAAAGAAATACTTGCATTGTTCCGCACATTGCAACTAATCATAGGCTATTTGGTGCACATCCGGTACCATATCTCAAGTCAAGGAGGTGAGGGCATGTGGTTCCAGCACCTCCTTTAGTGTGGACATTTATACTTTCCTGGTTAGGAGTCCTCAGTCCTCTTGTCCCACCAGTGGGGCACATTCCTCTTGTTCTGAAAAGTGAATGAGTGTGGGGTGAATGTATTTGTAACTTGAACTTACATTCAATATACAGTAGCTAATTTTCAAAGTGATGGGGACTCCAAGAAATTAATCAGTTTGTGTTTTACATCATGCATAAATGGTGAAGATGATATTTAAAAGTTAAAACACAATGCTAAGTATGACCTGTGTCATAGCTTTGTTTAAAGTAAATAACCTGGTGTGACACATGGTGCTCCCCAATACTCAGTGATATCATATTTTATCATCTATGTAACAAACAATGTAGGCCAGTACCTCAGCCACTCATGTCTCCCAGGGTGTTGCTGACAGGAGGGATGGTGCCTGCTTTCTTTTGGATTTCTACTAGGTTTCACTTCAATCTGAAAATCAATTTCAGAAGGATCCATTTAAAGTACATCTCAAATCATTCCTAGCTATGTCATAGTACTGATGTCACAGTAAATGTTTTCTCTGAACACTATTTAATATTTTGTCTAGAAAACTTGTTACCTTACCAGTTTACATATTTAGTTTTTCATTTCAACTGTGTTTGACACAATTATCAGTTGAGAATTTTTTTTTTGTACCAGGAATCATACCCAGGAGAATACTAGTTACATTTTTCTTTCAACTCTGTCAGATTTTAGTTCATTTAAATGGCTAAAACATTGGCTATGACCACTAATGGAATGTCAAAAAGTGGTTTAAATACTGAAAAGAATGATTTTACCATTTTATCTTTCAACTGTGATAGTTGTGGTATTTTTTGTATACTCTTATCATATAAAGATCTTTGCAATGTGTGCTTTGTTAAGTATATTTTCTTTTTCCAATTTAAGAATGCATACTGAATCTGATAAGGATTCATTTATCTTGATGATCATAAATTTCCTTAATATATCATATTATAATTTTCTTATATTTATTATAATTTCCTTAATATATTATATTATAGAGAAATCCATCACTTATATTCATTTACTTTTGGACTTTTCATATCAAAGCAACATAATGAAAATATCTTCCATTATTTTATATGTTAATGGATTTGATTTGCTATTTTCCACAGAATTTATATATTTTCCCTTGAATCACATGGGCCTATAATTTTCTTTCACATGCTGACCTTGTCATATAGATATTAGCCTCATAAAATTATTTGAAGGATATATTTTTTATATTTGCCAAGAATTAATTTCAGATTAGAACCATTTCTCATTTCTCCTTTTATAGTTTTACTACTAATGACATGTCAGATTTTATGGAAAGATTTCAATTACTCTACAACTAATACTAATCATTATATGATAAGGCCAGATTTCTGTGTCTCTTTATGCCAGCTTCAGTAATTAGCATTACTCTAACAGTTCATATAGCTCATAAATATGTATATCCTTTGTTATGGGTTCATTCATAACATTCTCTCATAATGATTTTACTTCTGCAGAAATGCAGTGCTACATTTCTAGACTTCATTCTAATTATATATAATTTGCCTTTTGTCCTCTCTCTTCCTCCTTTCCTCTCTGTATCTCTCTTTCTTATCTCTGACTGCCTTTTTCATTTTACTTAGCTAGATTTTGAATCATCAATCATTAGTCTCTTGAGAAAATACTTTTGAAATATGAAGGTTCAATTTACAGATTGCTTATGCTATTATCTTTCTAATAAGGTCCTGTATGACTTTGAATTACAAAGTTACTAGTCGCTAATTAATAAGATAAATATTTCCTCAATTAATAGTGTCATTGGTCTTCTTTGTTTCTAACACATTTAATCGTGGGTGTATATTTCCTTTAAATATAACAATAGGTATAAATTTGATATGAAGCTCTATACTGTTAATCATTAAAATTCTAAATCATTAAAATATTTTCCATTGTTTGATGTAACTGTTCTCTATAACTACTTGTAAATCATAATATCTGAAAATATAGAGGCTTAATCTTGATCAATGTGCTATTCATTTCTAGTATTCTTTCACTGTTGTCAATAAATTTATATACATTATTTAAATGCTTTAAAAATCTATATTCCATATATTAGTTCATAATATATGTTAGTTCTCTACTTTCATGTAGAATAATCCTCACTTTTTGTTCTTATTGCACCTGAGAATTAACATAAATATCTAACTTTTATTCTTTGAATTTAAAGAACATATAATTTGATGTGCAAAAATTTAAAGTGATTTCCCTGATGAGTAGAATCAATTATAATTATTAAATTATTATCATTTCTAACAATTAATTATATCTGAATTTCTTTTGTCTTCCATTCCTATGTATACTCATCCCATTTTTTTTTTCTGGTTTCTGTAAGAAGTATGTTTTGAAGTCTTTTTTTTTTTTTTTTAGGTTTTTGGAGACAGGGTCTCGCTTTGTGGTTCAGGCTGGCCCTGAGCTCAGCCTCAAACTCACATCACAATTCTCCTGCCTCTGCCTCCCGAGTGCTGGGATTACAGGCGTGAGCCACCACGCCCGGCACTGTGGTATGTGGTACTGGTTGCTGCTGGGTGTGGGTCTCCACACCCAGTAT
>PVIR01004761.1:0-27289 GCA_004026965.1 Petromus typicus | reverse complement strand
AGCTTGCGAGACAGGCGCCCGAACCACTGAGCTAACTCTCCGGCCCATGTTTTGAAGTCTTGTACTGTGTACTCCCCTAGTAGAAATAACACACAATAGCTTGGCTCATTCACCTTGCCAGGCTTTCTTTTTTAACTGGAAATACATCCACTTAGAGTGTTATTTGTTTGCTAATGTGGCTAGAGCTTTTACTGTCCTGCGTATGCTTTTCAACACTTTATCACTTTCAGATCAATCTCATTATGATTTTTGATATCACTATTATGTAATTCAATCATAGCAGCAGATATATTAGAGATTTCAATGCATATTCTTAAATTGGAGAAGTTTCTTGGGAATAGCTATATCTACCTTTCTCCCAGTAAACACAAGACGTCAGATTTCTTTCATTATATTTAACTCTTCAAGGTCTATTGTGAATGGTTTAATTTTGTGGCAATAGATTTTTTTATCTTTATTGGTACATTAAATATACACATCATGATTGCACTCCTTAATGGGGATTTGTACCAGTATAAGACACAACTTAATTCTCATTTTTTCCCATAGCCCTACCCACCCTACCACCCCCATATACATAAAATTTGTTTCCTTACTTTTTTCTTACAATCTCAACATTGTCCCCTTTCACCTTATTTTACACTGAGCATTTTCTATTTCACAATATATAACATACAGTGCTAGGACTCATTTACATCTTCATTTTCTCATACCAGACAAAAGATGCGATATGTACCTATCTGTGCCCTATTTATTTCACTTATGAGGATATCCTCAAGGTATGTCCATTTAAGTAGAAATGATTCAAACTTATCATTTTTTATGGCAGAGTAGTACTCCATTCTGTAGAAGAACCACAGCTTTTTTATCCAGTCTCCAGTGGATGGACACTTGGGTTGTTTCCAAGATGTAGCAATAGATTTTTAGAATTCACAGAACACTAGAACCACTATGTATAAAGCTCACGTCAATGTAGGCACGTATCTGTTTCTCATTCTACTTTGGTCTTCTAGCTTTCCTACAGCTCTTACTTTCCTATGGTATCCTTTTTTTAAAGTTCAAATCTTTATCGCTACATTACGAATGCACGTCATCATTGGATTCAACATTGAGAATTTGTACCATAATATGATAGACTTGATTCTCATTTTTTCCCATTCCCCCACCCATCCTGCAACCCCAAAACCCTACATACATAATCTTTGTTTGCTTTCTTTATTACTATCATATTCTTTTTCTCTTAGTTATTTTCCTTACAATCTATTTCCTGTAAATATTTTCTATTTCACAATATTAACTATATATACTAAAACTCATTTATGTCTTCATTTATCATACCTGAGAAAATATAAGATATTTACACATCTGTGACCTATTTATTTCAGTTACGATGATGTTTTGCAGGTATATCCATTTTAGTATGAATGTCTCAAATTTATCTTTTCTATTGGCAGAATAATACTCCATTATTTAAAAGAATCACATCTTCTTTATCCAGCCTCCAGTTGATGGCCATTTTGATTGTTTCCAAGATTTGGCAATCCCAAACTGAGCTGCTATAATTATAGGTGCACATATGTCTCTGTGATATGAATTTTTTAATTCTTTTGTGCATATACCTATCAGAGGAATGGTCAGGTCAATTGGGACCTCTAATCCTAGCTAATCAGAATCTCCACACTGATTTCCACAGAGATAGGAGGAGACTACATTCCCACCAATAGTGGAGAAGGGTGCATTTCTCTCCACAGCCTTTCCAACATTTATTGTTGGCTAATTCTGATATAATAGTCTGACAAAGGAGATAGAAGAAGATATCAAAAACTGGAAAGACATACCTTGAATCTGTATAGTAATTTTGGAAGTATATCCATTTTGACAATATTGGTTCTTCCTACCCAGGAGCAAGGTATGTCTTTCCATTTTTTGATATCATCTTCTACCTTCTTTTTCAGAATGCTATAGTTTTCACAGTAGAGGTCTTTCACCTCTATTAGATTGATTCCTAGATATTTTATTTTTTGGGGTGCTATTGTGAAAGGGACTGACTCTCCAATTTCTATCTCAGTGGGTCTACTGTTTGTACATACAAAGGCTATTGATTTTTTAATGTTGACCTTGTAACCAGCTACACAGTTTAAATTGGTGAGCACGTCCAGCAGTTTTTTAATTGAGTTTTTAGGATCCTCTAGATAGAGTATCATGTCATCAGTAAATAATGACATTTTAACTTCTTCTTTTCCAATATTCATTCCTTTTATTTCTTTCTCTTGCCTAATTGCTATGGCTAATATTTCCAGAACTGTATTAAACAGAAGTGGTGAGAGAGGACACCCTTGTCTTGTTCCTGATCTTAGCATAAAACATTTCAATTTTTGACCATTTAGTATGATACTGGCTGATGGTTGTTCGTAGATAGCTTTTATTATTTTGATATACAGACCATCTATTCTGATCTTCTGTTGGGTTTTGAACAAAAATGAGTGTTGTATTTTGTCAAACGCTTTTTCTGCATCAGTTGAGATGACCATATGATTTTTGTCCTTAAGCCTGTTAATATAGTGTATAACATTGATTGATTTATGTGTGTTGAATCATCCTTGCATCCCTGGGATGAATCCAACTTGGTCAGGGTGTATAATCATTTTGATAATTCTCTGTATTCTGTTTGCCAGGATCTTATTGAGGATTTTTGTATCGATGTTCATTAGGGATACTGGCCTGTAGTTCTCTTTTTTGGTTGGATCTTTCTCTGCTTTTGGAATCAGGGTAATGGTTGCTTCCAGGAATGAGTTTGGGAGTACTGCTTCCTTTTCAATTTCACTAAAGAAGTAGAGGCACAAACTCTTCTTTAAAAGTTTTATAAAATTTAGTAGTAAAACCGTCAGGTCCAGGGCTTTTCTTTGTTGGCACGTTTTTAATTACATTTTCAATTTCACAGGTTGTTATTGGGGTATTTAACATTTCTATATCTTCTTTATTCAGCTTTGGGAATTCATATGTGTCTAGAAATCTATCCATTTCTTCTACATTTTCCTTATTATTGAAGTATAAATTTTCAAAGTAGGTGTTTCTTATCCTCTTGACTTCCTTTGGGTCGGTTGTAATTTCTCCATTGTCATTCCTAATAGCATAGATATAAGCCTTTTCCTTCCTTTGTTTAATGAGGTTGGCTAAGGGTCTATCAATTTTGTTTATCCTCTCAAAGAACCAATTTTTGCATTCATTGATTTTGTGAACCATTCTCTTGGTTTCTATTGCATTAATTTCTGCCCTGATCCTTATAATTTCTTGCCTAGTGTGAGCTTTGGGTTTGTTTTGCTCCTCTCTTTCTAGTTACTTAGATGTATAGTGTTTTCTATATTTTGTTATGATTCTATGATTTTGAAAGATCTATCTGTGTTACTGATAAAGTTGAATTCTCTTGTCAATTTCATTGCTACTGTTAAATTTTAGCTAAACATTTGTTGTTTATTTAATCTCTCATATATTTATAAATTGAAAATCCTCATATGCGTCTTTTGTGTTTAGGTTTTTCACATATTTACCATGATGTTTGAGCATGAATTTCTTTAGACTTGAAATTTCTTTGGATTTTCTAATCTATAAATATCTTTAATACATTCTTTCAGTTTTCCAGGCATTTCTTTCATAAACTGTTCCCATTGTTGTGTTCCCTCTTTTGATCTCAAAGATCAGTAAATTGTTTACTATGTCTTAACTCATTTTTCTCTATACTGATTACTCCACATTTTTATTCCTGTATCTTCAGTTTTACTCTCATAGTTAGCTCTGAATAGCATCTCTTGATCTATCTTCTTGGTCAAAATTTTCTTTTCTTTCTCTCTCTTTTTTTTTTTTTTTTTTTTTTTTTTTTTTTTTTTTTTTTTTTTTTTTTTTTTTTTTTTTTTTTTTTTTTTTTGAGACAGAGTCTCGCTTTGTAGTTCAGGCTGGCCCTGAGCTCAGCCTCAAATTTGCATCACAGCGATCTTCCTGCCTCTACCTCCCATGTGCTAGGATTACAGGCATGAACCACCACGCCCGGCACTGTGGAATGTGGTGCTTGTTGCTGCTGGGGTGAGTCTCCATGCCCAGTATTGTTATGTGGTTACCGGGGATAGAACCTGGGCCCTTGTGCTTGCAAGACAGGTACTGGAACCAGTGAACTATATCCAAGGCCCCAAGATTTTATTTTCAATTGTGCATTTTTCCCTATTCTACAAAGTACTTGAAATATAAGCCAAAATCAAATTCTCTTCCTTTAAATTATTGGTGCTGCATGTCCAGTCTCATGCACAAAGAAAGTGCTGAAGACAACTATAAAGGAAAACATTTTCTTAGCCTTCCATTTATGATTACTAGACCTTTCTTCTCTGCTCCTCCAGTGTTCTTCTTGGGGACCGTTAATCTGGTTCTAATTGCTCTTACAAGAACCACATTGACAAGTATCAGGGTGACCAGATACAGGAAATAACTCCACTCATATTTTTATAAATTGGAGGACGTCATAGTTGATTCCTCTGGACATGTTCAATAACTAGATAACCTGAGATTTTATGTTAAAAAATGCAAATTATGTTAGTCTACAACCCAGTTTGACAACATTATTTTGTTTACATCCCATTCCCATATTCTGTATCTACTAGACCATGGAGAAACAAGGTAAAGAGGTCTCATGAGTGTAGTGGAAAAACTAAAGGCAAAAGACTGTATGAATTGTGAGCATATTTAGTTTGGAATAAATGCAACATATTAAAATGGAGACGTCAGAACTCAGAGAAAAAATTTGGATCTAAAACTCATGGAGCACTGACATTATGAATTTAGGAGACACCAGTATATGCATAATATATGAAACTGTTCTGCTAGCTTTATAATTGAATGACACATGCTCATTTTTCAAAACAACTTACCGTATGCATTTGACTACTTCAGTGGATGATTCTATGTTTTTTAACAAAAATTCTAAGTAAAATTTTTGTTTCTCAACACGGAGTATGCATGTAACAAAAATATCTGTAAATATTTGTTGATTTTACTTAACATAATAAGCCATATAGTCTTAGTTCACTCAATTTCTACAGTCTTCAATTTGGTTATCTGAACTATGATGGCCTAAGAGAAACCTTTTTGCTACTTTCTGTGAGGGCTGACGTTTTTATTATTGAATTGAACTATACATTTCTTGTAGGTTGTTCATTAAATTCATCTGATAGACTTTTAAAGCCCATGATTGAGATACACTAGTTGTCATTTTGGAAGATTCTAGGAGGACTTGACTTATACGCTACTAAAAAATTTTACTGTCTAAAAACACTGTATGTCCAGGAAACATATTTGATTCAAGGGCACTATTTTCCTATTGATAAAAAGCACCAAATATTTTATCATAAACATACACACACACATACACACATACACACACACGAGAAAAATTCAGTGAGGTTAATTTTATAAATGTGTGACTTTTCAACTACTATGTCTTGGAGAAGAGAATGCAATTAAAGAAGATTTCTTTTGTAGTGAAAAATTTGAAAGTTATGCACTGAAAGGCATTTTTTATAAGAAGATAATTATTTCTTTATAGACATTAGCACAGGAAGGTGGACTTTTTCACCTGCTTTTAAGTGGTGGGTGTTTCAAAGTCTCTCACTGCTTTGTGGAGGGTGTTCACTTCCTGTATGGTTTTATAAACCACCTTATCCTTAAGGAACTTCTGATTTGCAGGTCAAAGTGTAGATGATGTCAAGAATGACTTAAACACATGTTAAAAGAGCACTATATAAAGTTGAAAATTTATCTAATATAGATATATCATCTAATTCAAATACAGATACATTTTCTCAAACACAATGCAAGATTTACAAAGCACTTAATGTAATTATCTATTTCTGAATAGAGCAATTGTGTAATTATATTTTTAAAAGGCTAGAGCAAAATTTTCAAATTTCAATATATAGAAAACTGTCCAAAATACAGAATGAGAATGAAATAATTAAAGTTTAACTAACATTTCCTGAGTGACTGGTGAATAACATAAAAGGTAGGAAACACCCCAAGTCCTGGCTTATTGTAACAGTACAACAATTTAGGAAATGAGTTTTCATTTTAGAGATTCAATCACTGTCTCAGACCTCAATAAATACTTTACAATAGTATTAAATTTGTTTTTATGTTGTTGATCAGATAAAGTGAAACACATCCAAAAATTACATTTTACTATAGATAATTAAAAATATTGTTTGAGGCATAGAAATAATTTCTTTTAATCAATCTGAAATTGAATTTTAACTGAGCCCCTTGTATTTATTGTTGATATATCCAACATCCATACCTATATTTTTACCTCACATAATCAAGTACTAGAAAACTCCTTTAAAAACTTTAGACAAACTTGTAACAAAGGTGTTTTCTATCAATGGGACTGGGTGTATACAAAACATAAAATCTGGGAGAAAAGGCAAGAAGACCTCAAGTATGTTTAGCAATCATGTGGAAAGCCTTACAAAATTGTTCGATGTTTCATTCCCTAGTTCACTTACTATAAAATGTACATTGTACTAGGTAATTATTCAAAAACATTTTTTAAAAAACTAAGTATCCTATAAAAGTAGTTTATTGTTTTTATTGTAGTTCATGATTTTATGGGTCAGTCCTTTGAATAAAGCTCAGAGGGGAGCTACTTCCACAGTGAGCTAAACTGAGCAGGTGTCCAGCTGCAGCCCGGACACCCTGGAGCACACGAGGAAGCTTTACTGTCATTTGTAAAGGTTATGTACAGCTGGAAACAGACTCAGCTGGGCTTCTTCTTCATATTTCATCACAAACATAAGAAGCAGTCTTCTTATTTGATTCTCAGCATAAGAATTAGTCTTTTTAATTGGTTCTCACGTTTCCAAACATCAGTATTGAAACAACCACTTCTTTATTTCTAACTGTATTAGTCTGCTTTCCCTCACTGCCATAATACTGGAGGAAAGATTAATTCAGGCTCATAGCTTCAGATTGTGGCCAGTGGACTCCATGGTACTGTGACACACAGTATATGACAGTGGGAATGTATGTGAGGTCATTTACCTCGCTGTAGTTAGGAAGCTTGAGAAAGGACAGGACAGAGCCCAGTACACACCACCATATGATTTCTTTCCACCAAAGTCTTCATTTCCATGTCATATCCCTGCTGTGCCAGTCTGGACTTCTTGGAGACCTTCTGTATCCAAATCAGCCCAGATTAAAGGAAAGAAGATACTGACAATGGTAGTGGTGTCCAAACTTTGGAAACAATGGAAGGAAAAGATTAAATAGTAAAGTCTAAAACACTATTTAAGAGCTTTAATTAAATGTTTCTTCATGGAAGGAAAAGATTAAATAGTAAAGTCTAAAACACTATTTAAGAGCTTTAATTAAATGTTTCTTCATACTTTGGTTTCATATTATTTATGTGAAACTTATCTAGCTATTGTGTTCCATGCCTGTTTCAGTGATTGGCATATACTGGGTATTTTTTTATACTTGTACATGAAGTGAGAAGTACATGAGAAGTACTGTCATACCCACAAACTAACTTTCAATCTTTTAATGGGAATGTACAGGCTGGTCAAGGCAGTATGAAGGGGCCATAAATAAGGAAGTAATGTGCTTCCTTCGAGTTTTCAATGAAAGAGCCAATTTCTCCCGGTTCTCACTGGTGTCTTGGAAATCCCTAGGCAGGAAAGAAAGGTCTTTTTTCTAAGACTTATTTATGAAATTCATTGATTCTGGCTGGTACAATATGTCACATTGTTTTCAATAGGTACCTTTAATAGTGGAAATTTGTGAATCAGAAATGCAAAGTTGCTCACAGCTGCTTATGTTTGAATTGAAGCAGAAAGAACAGTGTCAGCAAATGAGTCAAAATGAAAGTCTAGGAGGACTCTGTGCTGTGGCCTGGGCTCCGTGCAAGCTGCATACAATAAATAGGATGTATAGTGGAAGGGAGAGAGAGGAAAGGTAGAAATTGAGTTAACAAATTTTGAGGATGACTTACCTGCCACAGAGCTGCATGACTTTTGTTATCTTTGCTTAAAGAATCAAGCCCTCCCTCTTCTATACAACACTTTCTTCAACTACTGATTGGGTGTATTACAAAAAAGTAACTCTACTTGCAAAGTGGTGACAATAATAGCATAAATTATTTATTTCAAATAGTGTAATGGAAGGACCTCACTCTAGAAAAATTAATAGAAAACATGAGAAAGACAGATATACAGCAACATACAATGAAAGAAAAAGGTGGGAAGGCATAAACTATAAGTAGGTGCCTATAACTGCTACAAATGCAAGTTAATCATGGCCATGCAATACCACTGGCAGTGGACACGAAGTTAAACTGTGACTCCTGACAAGATTAGAAATTTGGAAATTACTTTTATAGAAGGGACTAAGAACCACAAAAAAATAGTACAATTTTCAAAAGATAGTTATATCATCTATTAGAGAAAAAAAAGAAAATTGTCAAAAAAATGTTAGATCTTCTCTCAATGGACAAACTAATACTTTAGTATTAGAACTTTAGAATCAAAACTCTACAGCTTCTGAAGACATAAATGAATGACACTGTCATGGTGATTGTAGCAACACAGTTTATAAAACCTTGGATAGAAATGAGAAGTTAGGAAATATGTAAATAAGAACAGAGGCTCACAGTACTCCTGCCTTAGCCTCTCTAGTCCTCTAGTGCTGGGATTCTAAGCATGTGCCACCAGGACTTCCTTCTGTGAGCTTTTTATAAATTTCTATTCCATTTCTTGCCAATCTTATATGTGCACACAGATGCAGAAGGTAAGTGTAAAACTAATTTAGTCAACAAAATAAAAATGCTTCACTATGGCTATGTCTTCTACACTGTTTGGAGGTAAATTAACACAGATATTGAATGCAGAAAATTAAAAACAAAACAAAAACACAAAATGTGAGAATAAAAATAACCACACACCTCCATCCAGCTCCAGCAGAGCTCAGAAGGTAGCCTTTACCATCCAAGCTGGGAGGCAGTTTTCCTCCCCCAGCTCTTCCCAGTCCTCTCCTGACACTGCACACAATTGCATGAGAAGCAGAGCACTGAACGGACATTGCTATCAGAACCAAACAGTTTCAGAAAGGAAGTTCACAGAGGTGAGCTGAACACTACAGCACAAATGTAAACTCAATTAAGACCATTCAAAACTCACTCAACAGACTTTAAAGATCCATCAGTGAGAGCCATTGTAATATAACTTTCCTACTGGCCTGAGCTTCACCCTCTTCCTCTGCCCCTATGTATTCTTTTCTCAGGTTCTCTGACTGCTTTACTCAGAAATCATCAAAAGTAGTATCCTAGCTTTGGATTTCCATAATCTCTTGTAGAATGAATCTCAGCAGACACATTAAAATGATATGGTTTTAATATATTGAAGAAACAAGAATGCAAAATAACAAGAAAAAACCAAAGCACCAAGTGCCATTTCTCATTAAATGCAGATGTGTTTCTTATAGTGAAGTCATAATATGAAATAAAATTTCATTTAGACATCACTCTATGTATCAAAGATGTATTAGAATTCACTGGACTAATACCTTAACTTTAAATATGCAATTTGTTATTTCTTTTTTTCTTCTAATAAACAATGGCTTTCACACAGAATCTACAAACATTTTTTGATCAAGGACCAAATACAAAACAGTTTAGGGCTTTGGGGACTGTGATGGTTAATTGTGATGGGATGTCTATGTGGATGGACTAGGAAATGCCTGGCAGATCACTAGAGCACAGTTCTGGATATGTTTGGGGTGATTGACTTTTAAACTAGAAACTAAAAGAGCAGCCCCCACCTGGGTGTGGGTGGCACTGACCAATAGGACTGCAGCTGGATGGAATACAAGAGAAAGAAGACAGCAGGCTTATGCTTGGCTTTTTAGGAGAAGCTCCAGTCTTGCCTTTGTCTTTGAACGTTTGACTTCCTTCCCTCTAGGCTCCCAGGAAGGACACTTCAGCCTTCCTGGACCATGAAGTTTGTGACAGAGATTCCCAGAAGATCTTTAATGAACTGCAGACCTCTCCTTCCTCCCATCCTCCAGCACATGGCTGGCCAACAGGCATTCCTCTACCTTTCCTTCTCCATTCAGCCATTGTAGGTCTACTCTGTAAATGCTTTGTACATCTTATACATTTTATATCCAATGTGTTCCTCTAGTGAGTCCTAATTGAAATAAAAACACATTGGTCCTGGACTCTTTGGTGTGGCAAAAATAAATAATTGCTAGACTAAAAATAAATGAACAGATTTGGCTATTTTTCTGTAAAAATTTAAATGAAAAATTTTTTTTCTCTTAGACAAACTTGGATTAGTGTAGCTGTTATTTCCCCCAAGTTTTATTGCTATCACAAAATTTTAATTATTAAAGAAGAAAGTAATGAGTTATTTGGCTTATATTGTAATGTTTGCTTTCAAGACATAATTTCCAAAGTGAAGCATATGTATGTCTACCACTTCACACTCTCATTAGCATATGTATATATTTATACTTATACATATGTATTCACATAAATACAAATAGATATCACACATTTTTTGTTTCTAACAAAATAATTATTTTGGCCAAACATGGTGATATACACTTCTAATTCTAGAACTTTGGGAAAATGAGGCAGGAGTACAGAGCTCAGCCTGGGAAATTTAGGAAGTCACTGAGGAGAGAGAGAGAGAGAGAGAGAGAGAGAGAGAGAGCAAGGTGGGGCAAGGCAGAGGGAAAAAGAGAATGCCAGTATGCCAGCAGTTTGGAATGTTGTTCAATGCAAAGAATGTGGATTCAGTTTCTAGTATTTAAAAAAGATCCTAAATCCTCCAAGTAACTTTATAAATCACATTTTTTCTTAAAATTACATTTCAAATTGATATTACTAATATTGAGTACAGATTTGTTACCAGAAATCTAGTTTATATCACTGAATTAAAACACTCACAAATTATAAAAGTAAAATGTTATCTTAATAGGTTTCAGAAAAATGGTCTACCATTCATTGCATGAAGTCATCATAAATGAGACCATCATCTGTAGATATCTGGACATGATGGTAGAAATGTGTGACTCATGAGCAAATGTGAGTGCAGCTTAGAATACAGGAAGCTTGAGTAGCTGGAAGGGTCATCAAAAGAGGGAGGAAACAGGAGGTAAGGAGGCAGCTGGCCTTAGTCTCGCAAGTGTTGACCTATCTGTGAAGGAGTGTTGTTAGAGGATATTATTTCCCCTACAACAGGAGAGTCTAAACTACAGTTTTAGGGAACTCGAGTCACACTGGACAGTTGTCTGTGATCCGTCAAGCAACTGTGAAGGTTTTGATGAACTCTTACAAAGGACAAGCTGTCCCTGGCCTACACTGTTGACCTTAAAGATCTGTGCTGGGGGCTGGGGATTTAGCTCAGTGGTTCTGGTGCCTATCTTGCAAGCGCAAGGACCTGGGTTTGATCCCTGATTAACCACATACAATACTGGGTGTGGAGACTCATGCCCAGCAGCAGTCAGTACCACATACCACAGTGCTGGGCATGGTGACTCACACCTGTAATCCCAGCACTCAGGAGGCAGAGGCAGGAAGACTGTTGTGATTTGAGCTTGAGGCTGAGTTCAGGGCCAGCCTGAACCACAAAAGCAAGACCCTGTCTTAAAAAAAAAAAAAAAGAAAAAGAAAGATCTGTGCTGGAGAACATCCATCTGTGATCAATACATGTGCTAAAATATATCAGTCAATAAGTGAGTAAGTTTGGAGTCTGTTTTTGCTGTATTTTAATAGTACTCTTCCTGCTGATAGTAATGGTAACCTTTGAGTAAAAATATTTTTAAAATTTAGAACATAAATTCATTGCAAAACATTTAAAAGTGAGCAGAATTTAGGGAAAGCCTGAGAAAAATCATTGATGCAACAAACTAGCTCAGAACATCAGTTTCTGTACGGCTTTTCTTTTGATGGCACTCTAAAATCTGTGCAGAAATAGGCCGCCAGGCTTAAGCACAATCACACTGACCTATTATTTGCATGTTTGTGTCTGAGGATCTTAGGGTATCTGGTAAGTGCCAAGCTTCTGTTCTGGATATTTCTCACATGGAGAACCAGCCAAGCACCACAGAGGCAAGAGCACAAAGACAGAGAAATCAGCAGAAAGTTCAATGGACACCCTCCACAAGGAAGACCAAGTGTGGAGTTTGAGTTCAAACAATTTAGCTTCCAACTAACACAAACATCAATACGCCTTAGAGCAAGAAAACTGAATCCAAAGTAACTATAATATATGCAGTTTATAAGTTTTATGCATATAGTATGTAAAATTATGTGTATTTATGTTAATTTATGATATACTCTGTATTTTTATTTGTATATCCATTGTCATGGTAAACATTTGAAGTCTCTCATAAACATGGGCTGCATGCCTATTTGATTGTCCTTAATTTCTTTTGGAAATGCCTGCAAATTTCAGTGTAAAAGTATCTCACCTCCTTTCTTAAACTTTTCAGTTTTTTTGTTTTGTTTTGTTTTGTTTTTCTTTCCTTCAGTATCACAAATTATTTTTCTTCATTTCCTTTTCAGAAAAAATTTCACATAACAAGTCTCATTTTGATATGCTGAGTTTGGAGCCTGAAACCTTGGTGAATTTGTTTAGTATCTCTCCTGCTTTTATTTTGCAATTTTTAGAGCTTCCTATGTTAATAACTCAGTTCGTTCATTTCCATCTAAAATACCTGTATTTACTTTGTATTTTTATGTCTGTTACTTTCTTTGTTTTCTTTTAGAGTGCCCAATACTTTTGCAGTGGAGGTACATCCACATCTGGATTGTGATCTCCAGTGAACTACCTTACTTTTTTCGACATTTACTATGCCTTGAGCTGGATCTGATTAAAATATATGGAGTTTATCATCTTAAGAAACTCTCTCCCATTCCCAGTTTATTGAGTGCTTCTCATAAAAGATGCTGAGCTTACTCAAATTTTAGAAACTTCTGCATTGAGTCAGATGATCACATATTTTCTCAGTTCATTTTATTAATGACAGCTATTGTACTGACAGAGTTTTGAATGTTGCACCATGTTCCATTGCAAAACTAAAATGCAGACAGTTATGATGTATGATGGTTTTAACATACTGCTGATACAGGCTTGCTAGATTTTTATAGAATTTTTTAAAGTAATAAACATTTGATTTTTAAATTTTTTTCTTTTTCTCTGTATTTATCTGTACTTTGATAAATTTTAGTCCCTTCCATTTGTCATTTCTGGATTTCACTTAGTCTCTGCCTTCCTCAGGTATAAAGTTAGGTTAATAATCTAACATTTTCCTTCTTTTCTAATATATATGGCTGAAGCTATAAGTTCTCTATTAACACAGTTTGCTACACCCAATAAAGTTTAGGCGTGTTATATATTCACTTCCTTTTGTTTACTATTTTCTAGCTTCCCTTGTGATGTTTTTCTTTGGCACGATGATTCTAGAAGAGCTTATTATTTCCCACATATTTTACAATTTATTCATCAATTGATTTCTAGTCTAATTCCACTATGGCCAGGAAAAATCCATTGTGTGAGCAAAAGTGGTACACACTGGCGATCCCAGCTACTCTGAAGGCTGAGGTAGATAGTGCATTTGGACTGTGCCTGATAAATTAGCTAGATCCTGTTTCTAAATTTAAAAAAAAGAGCTTATAGTATTAAGTTCAATGACCAATTCAAATAAATAAATAAAACTTTTTCATTTATGGAAATTTGTTTTTTGATTTTAGATATTGTCTGTATGGGAAATCTACAGAGAGTTGAAAAACAGTTCTGATACTGTTGGATGAAATGATCAATATAATTAGCTGTAATGTTGACCAAGACCTCTAGACATTTATTGAACTCATATTTGGTTCTACCTATTATGAAAAATGGGATACTGGATCATCTGTTATTGTATAAATTTTTCTCTTCAGTTCTATTGGTATTTTATCTCTATCCATGCCAAACTGATCTTTCATCAATATATAATGTGCTGGTACTAAACAGAATTTGTACTTAACATCTATTTCATGTTAGACTGAGTACTGTAGCTTTACATTACTGTCTGTGTGCAGTAGTCTTTCACTTTCAATTGACTGACACAGCAGCTTTCACGTAAAATAAAGAGAATAGAGTAGGAGTAATGTTGTTTTTACTAAATTTGTGGATAACCCACCGTTGATCTAATTTTTGGTCAGGAGAAATGAACTCTTGTCACTCTGGAATCAGCTTCTGGCCGTTTGTGTCCCAGTATTTCCTTCTTTATTCAGTTAACATTTGTTTTTCACATAACTTTTAATATTGATGGGTGAAACTCATCTTTCCTTCTTTTTGTATTTTACAGAGATTGTGGTTATTATTATAAGTTTGATCAATATGAAGATACATGTATATACAAATAGAAAAAGTAACTTGACACATATGTAAAACTCATTTAGCATAATTCCCTCCTCTCTGTGTTTGTCACGACACAAATGCCCCACATACTGTATGCAGTAAAATAGATCTGGACTTTTTTGCATTAATATTTTAAATGTTTTAGAAAGTGAAAAAGTGAAAGTCTACAAACTTACAGTAGTATTTATAAAATAATCAGAGTGGTTAAGGATAGAAATATCAAATATTACCCAAGGATACACATACACCAATATGCCACAGAAAGTTGTTATGACGATTTACACGATTGTTCATAGCAGCTTTAATTTGTGGTTCTCAAAACATTTTAAATATACCTCTAAAGGACGATTGACTTAGTAAATTGTTATACCCAAGTAATATACAGATACCAAGTGATAAAAAAGAGCCCAGTTGTGGAAATGCAAAATCTCATAGATGAGTCTTAAAGTTTCTTGTATTTTGCATCTAGATGTATGCCAAATTCTCATACATTCATGTGTAGGGTGTTTGGGACCTGCATAAGGTGTTACCTTAACACCTACCTGTAGGGTGTTTTGGTAGCTGCATAAGGATGTGTGAGAGTGGATTAAGGGTGCAATGCTGAGATTAAGGGTATGGCAAAGAAGTCTCATCCTTCACTTGGGTAGCATGGATCAATACTTTACAGCAGGACTGAGCTATAAAGAGACAGAGAGAAGATAAGTCTGCTGCTGCTGCTTGCTCCCTTGTGCTTCCTTCACATTGAACTATTTCTCTTCTGACTTGGAGGCTTCCTGGCATACTGCAAAGCTTCCTTCCATAACTGCTGGTGGAATGCTTTCTGAGGTCTTTTTTCACTCGCACTAAATTTTTCTGTGTGAGAGATAGGCAGTTAGACTGAAGTGTCACCATTTATGTTCTTGGAGAAGACACGATACAAGACTCACTCTGAAAAAGCCTGGCAGAGGAAAGTTGCTCTCGTCCTAGCAGTCAGGGGCAGGGGGCAAGAATACACCTTCCGGGTCCAGCCCCTCTACCTGCCTCTTCCAAAGAGAGTCCACCTGCTCTGCACATTCAGCTACTGAACTCATTCATGGATGTATCCTCTGGTGAATATAATGCTCCCAGGACCCAATTACCTTTGCAACACATGAGGCTTTGGTGGGGGGGCAATTTAGATCTAAACCACAACCACTGAAAATAATACAAAAAATATTCTCAAATGATTAAAAAAGAAAAAGCCCAGATACTCCATGACTGAGTAGAAGTGTAGCTTACATGGATATTTTCTTTCAAAATTCACTGCATATATACTCTTAACACCTGTGCATCTCATATGATATTGTTAACTTTTAAAAAGCCTAGTTAAATATTTAACTTAGTTAATACATTTTCTTTTTTCAGTAATGGACATTAGTAATTACAAAATGAAAATCAATGAATTCTAGAATAGATTAAATGAGTATATCCACTGAGGATACAAAAACCCAGGTTTCTCACAGACAGAGAAGGGAGCTATAGTTGCTGAAAGTAGAAAGATGGAAGGTCCTCTAAGGTGGTGGCTGACAAACACATATGTTTTTTTTTTTAACTGCACAAATATAAGTGAGATACACCCATCATGCAATGTTTATGTATGCAAATATATGCCTTCATATATATGTGTAAATATACATGTTTTTCCTATATGTTTTGCTAGAAGGACTTAAAAATATTGACTTACTAGTAAGCAAGAATACACTTTAAACCTGGATCATTGCTTCTAAATATTAGTCTAAACTAAAAAGAGTCAGAACCTGGGGAAAAGGAAAACTGCAAAGTGACCTTGAAAAATCATGTTGTTCCAGAAATACGGAAATATATTTAGCAAATTGAGAGCATAATAGAAAACAGGATAGATATTTTTGATAAATCAAGTACTAGTAATAATAATTTATTACAATAGTTCATAAAGTAGAAGTTTGTAAGTCAATGCTACCATAACTTTATTTGCTTAGAATTGAAATCATTCTGACAAATTAATCAATACAGAAGGAATAATGTAGTAAAGAAATTATTAGTATACACCCAGAAATATCTCCCAAACACTTATTGATCTATTAAAAAAGGAAAACAACAGTCAGCTGACAGTAGAATAAACTCATAGAGATTGTGCTAAGTGATAACAGTTTAGCCCACCATTATTGAGACAAATCACCATAAAATATAGCACTGAGGAGCACAGAAGATCACTTAGAATAAATCCTTAGAATAAATCACTTAGAATTATTCCTTTTAGAATAAATAGTTTGAATCTAAAGAATATAATATCAATATATCTATAGTTTCTGCATAATTATATACAATACCATATTAAATCTACCCCTCTAGATAACCAATTTCATTGATAGTACTCTTCTTAGAATATATATGATAAAGGTATTAGGTATAGAAAAATTAAAGTACTGATATTTTAAGTTCTAAAGACTTGCTGGATTGTAATATTCAGAATATACCTTTGAAACATGCAGGAAAAGAATATTTAAGCAAAGAAAATGTATAGAGCTT
This sequence comes from Petromus typicus, assembly GCA_004026965.1. NCBI lineage: Eukaryota > Metazoa > Chordata > Mammalia > Rodentia > Petromuridae > Petromus > Petromus typicus. The sequence goes on along the minus strand of PVIR01004761.1, from coordinate 10,322 downwards.
ATAGAAGATTTAATGCAATTTAAATTAGACACCTCAGAACAGAATTTGTGAGCTTTCTGAGTTTTGCACACTTCTACGTCTGGTACCGTGGAAACTTGTCAGGCATGTAACACTATTAAAGTGAAGTAGTCTTCAGTGATTGGTAAAGCATAGCTGATACATTTTGGAAATGAATGTGATAAAAGTCATCAATCTAGTTCACTCCAGGTAAAACCCAGATGACTGACTGTCACAAAGTAATAGAAAAGTATGAATGTATTTTCAGGCATATGTTTTTTCGTAAAATATTTTCTTAATACAGAAGATTTCACGGATAAGCAGTTATAAAATTGGATAGTTCTATTTCTTAATTCTCTTAAGTATGAGATTGCAATTAAAGATGCATCCTCTGAAGTCAGAAAGTCTGTCTTAGCTCTTAGCTCCTCTACTTGCTCCTGTATGTCATCTGGCAGTTGCTTCACCCCCTGAGGGCTCTGGATCCTCCCTGCAGAGCGCTGGTAATGAAGATCCCCTCACTTTCTAGGATTACACGTGAACCAGGAGAGTTAATGCATGTTAAGATCTCCTTTGCCAGAGTGTAATAAGTTCCCCCATCAATGTGAACAATTTCTTTATCAGATTCATCAGTTTGTGGAGTTGGCAGCAGTGTATTTATTGTATAATCCTAGATTCATGTTAATTAAAAGCTACTGAGGCTATGATATCCATATCAAATATTAACACATATATACTATCCCTCAAGGAAAAAGCATCTCAGAGGAATATACGTATATAAAATTTCCAGAAGGCATCTGTGCAAGTTGAATAAACTTTATTATCTCTGTTAGTGAAATAAAGAAAATGTGAAAGAAAGATAATTTTAATTTTTCCTTAGTACTTTCATATATTTTTGTGGGTAAACAGTAAGGAAGTTGTGATTGTTTTCATGTCAATAAGTAAAATAAAACAAAATGAATTCATTGGTAAATTTTAACCAACTAAAAAAAAATAATGCTCAACTTCTGTTCTGGAAAGAGAAAGTTATAGAAGACAAAAAAGTTGGCTGAAATTTTTCAGTCTTTTTTCCTGTCATGTGGGAGAAATCTGCAGGAAACTTACAAAAAGAAACTGGTCCCTGACTGAGGCCATCCTTTCCTTGGTCAGCAAACTCCCTATCAGTGGAAAGAATACAGGTAAAGGGAACATTAGCTCTGAATGGCAGTCTTATGATGTGAACTGCACAGATGCACCAAAATACAGCGGTTGAAATTTTAACCTGCAGTTAATATAAAAGAAAAAGAAGTTCTTCCTTTCAATGAAAATTGCAAAATACGTTATTTCATATTCATTTAAACATTAACCTGATGAAATAGACATTATTAATACTACTTAATAGCAGAGGAAACTGTAATAATTAGTCTAATTTTTCACATAGGTAGGAATTGATAAAATCAGAATTTACATTCATGCGTTTCATCTGCCAACATTTTCTTTGTAAAATACTTTTGCTTATTAAAAGTGTTATAAGTTTCAAATGTTGTATCTTTCAAAAATAATGAATTATTGGAAGTGGAATGTGGGCAAGCAAACTGATCCACTTTGACGCATTTTATCTTTTGGAACCCCAGAAGGTGTTCATAGTCTTGATATCGAGAAGATCCCTCCTGCCTTGGCTAGAAGATGAAAGAGGAGACATTCGGGGGAATCTTTTCAAGTTTCTCTATAAGGAATGTCAACCTATGTAAGAAAACATTGACTAGAGTAAAGGTTGTTAACAAGAATAAACACTAACAATTCTACCATGGTAAAAACAGTACTTAGCTTGCTGAAAAAGCTAAAACTACCGTATAATTCAGCAATCCTACTTCTAGGTATATATTTACAGAAATTGAAATTATTCTGTTGAAAAGACATTAACATTTTTGTGCTGTCTGCAGTACTCGTTCACAAAAACCAAGTCATTAAAGCAGCCCAAGTGTTACACAAAAGATGAGCAGATAAAGAAAATACATGAACACACATGTACGCACACACACATACACAAGTAATCACATATTCTGAGTACTATTAAGACTCTAAAGCACAAACTTCTGCCATTTGAGGCCATATAGATATTATGTGAATTGTAATCAAATGCAGAAGCATAAATACTACAAGATCACATTTGTTTTCAGAACTGAAAAAAGTTGAACACATGCAAATACAGAATGGAAAGATGGTCACCAGAGGCTGGGAAGTGTGGGCTGCTGGACAGGGGTGTTAGCTCACTGGTGTATATTTCCAATTAGACAGGAAGAAAAAGTGTTATTGACATATTACTAAGCATCCTGATCACAGTGATGAATAGTGTGCATTTTAAAATCATTTAAATAGTGTATTTTTTCTTAATTACAAACTGTACCCAGCTCGTATTCAATTTAATATTCAAACAGTGCAGGCCAAATTCTGATTTTTAGCTGAAGAAATAACACAATTTATTGAAGACCACAAATAGTATTTTCCAAGCTGAAGCTTCCAGAAAGAAGACAGAGCACCAAGTGTATGCACTGGTGCTTTGGAGGTGCTGCCCCTCGAAGGTGGAAAGCCAAAGGCCATGGGTGGAGCTCAGTGCTGAAGAGTTCATGTAGAGGACTTGAGCTTGGGTTCCATCTCCCATACTATCCTGTGTCCCAATGTACAGGTAAGAAACTGAGTTCACAGATACTGACTGACTTGCCTCTAAAGAAAGGCAAGCAAGTTGCCCTCGAACCCAGCCTCTTTCCCTTATGTTAGTCCACGTTGGGGGAACATCATGAGGGACTAAACACTCACTCTCACACCTGTTTCTGTAGGCCGAGATGATACTGGCTGATATTTGTTCACATTCATTGTGTGCCATCCCAGGCTCCAGGTGTGCACTATGTCTGAGCTCATTTTGGTCTCACTGTACTGTAGGATGTTGGCACCATAAATACCTCCGTTTTCAAAATAAGGAATTAAAACTGTCTCCAACTGACCCAGCTTGAGTCTAGAGTACAGGACCCTAGCCAATAGAAGCTGAAGCAGGGATGTGTTTGAAGAATTTTGAGAACAGAAATAAGCACCAAGTGGCTAGTACTTGAGTGAAATAAAGAAAGCATGTTTGACTCAATTATTTATTGTTGTTACTTTTTCTGGAGTTTTAAACATCTTTAATCATATCTTTCATCCTTTCATTATCTCTTTAAATTTTTTTTCTCTTATATCTATGGGAGGTCCCCACTGCATTTTATTTCTTTCATTTCATGTTCAGTGGAAATCTTTTATATTTGCATGTGTAGAAGTCTTAACAAATGTAAGGCTTTGTCTTTTTGTACAAGAAATAAGGAGTTTTAGAACAATGAGTTTCAAAGTATGTACATCTTATGACTTTGCAATTATGTTTTTCTTTATAAACCCAAGGCATATTCTTTTAATTGACCTACTAAGATATTCTCATTGCTATAGCACTTTTCTGTTAGTATTTTTCCTCTTGGTAGTTTATAAACTCCAATGAGAAAGACACAAAGTTTTACTCATTCAACATTTTCAAGGCTAATAATTATAATAAATATAAAGCAGATAGCTAACACGTGTGTTGACCTGCACTCAATACTTTAAGACATAAAATAGCAAAAGGATGATATATTCAACTTTATCTACTCCAGAAAAAACAATATTATAGCATACAATATTATAAAATTATAATATTTCATATCATTTCTCTCCCATGTAGCTCATGGGATGGGAAGATTTATAATAAAAACCAAACAAAACAAAAACTCAAAACAAGTATGGTTTTATTGATAAAAAAATCACAAAGTATCAAAACGTTTTACTTCTGGGAAGAAGTAACAAAACATTGAAGAAAGCCTGAGGATTATGGGGTCCAGGAACCTCTTGTCGTATTGTATACTGGATCACATTTTTGAGGCTCCCAAGAGATTAAGGGATATGCTAGATTTACCATTATATAAACATCAGATCCCCACAGAGCTCACAGCTCACCTCCTTAGATAACTCAAAGTAGTCTTCAGTGCCTAGATGCCTACTCTAGAATTCAAATCTTAGATGTTAAACAATGGTGTATTATTAATTACTTTCAATTTTTACATTTCCTGAGAGATCAGAGCTTGATGTCTGTTATGAATGTACTGCTAAAACTAGACAGTTCACTTATTGTGATAAAAGATCTCTTTCCAGTTCCCACTAGAAATGCTTTTATGAAATCAAAAGATTTCATAAGCAACTGAACTGCATTTAAATTTTCAATCAAACTATACCTCTACATTCTTAGAAATTCAAAATTGCACAACAACTACTTAAAAGACTCTTTAAAGTTCTAAAATTTAGCTAAGTGCTATTTTCAATTTAGTTTTAGTATATAAGGAAGAACAGAAATGAATACATTCAAATTACAAGACAGGAATCACTTAAGGAGAAAATAATGATATGCTATCATGAGATCAGTGGACATTGTGATCAAACCACATGAAGATTCCCATTTGGGAAACTGATTTCAGAAGGAGGCCTTCTTGGTCCAAAGATAGTCCTGTTAACACATTGGCAACAATTGCTTCAGGTAAGGAGGACTGCATTTTACCTAATGAAATGTATGGCAAGGTTGTTACAAAATTCACAATGGGCAGAGTTTTAGCTCGGTGGTTCCAGTTGCATGTCTTGCAGGTGCAAGGGCCCAGGTTCAGTCCCAGGTTACCACATACAACAGTGCTGGGCATGGTGACTCACACCTGTCAGCAATCAAAACCACATACCACAATACTGGGCGTGGTGTCTCATGACTGTAACCCCAGCACTGGGGAGGCAGAGGCAGGAGGATTGCTGTGAGTTCCAGGCTCAGAAAGATTAGATGAACATAACCTTTAGTTCTCCAGATATCAACTGATAACCAAATAACTAATTTCCTTCTGTCCTTCCTCCCTTCCTCCCTTCTTTCCTCTTTCCCCACTGCCTCTCGCTCTTTCCTACCTCTCTTTTTTTTGGTCTTTTTGTTTCTTTGTACCAACTGTATCCAACACATAGCACATATTAGGCACCAGCTGCACCACAGAACTACATTTGCAGCTCAGAAACACTGAGAGTGAATTTTCTCAGGAACTGAGGAGAAACTATTCAAACTTTCTAAATTATAGTCATCTATGTAGACTCTTAAAACTAAACCTTAAATTTTCAATGGATCCTGATCCTGTGTGAAAACTATGCCTTTTATTATGTATATTAATTCTTTGTGTGTGTGTGTGTGTGTGTGTGTATAAGTCAGTATGGGACAAGTTATCTGTAATTTACAATGAAATGATTCCACTCCATGCTGTTTCCTGATGTCCTGCCAAAAGCTTCCTATGAGAAGCTTTTCTCCAACCACCTTTCCCGAGGACGGCGACAAAAGCTGCTCAGCACTTTCACGGTGCTTGCCTCTTTTCCTCCTCAATACACATCTCAAATCTCTTAACTACTTTCATGACTTTTTCAGAGTGAAAAGATGTTGAAATTTCAAGCCTGATTCTACTCTCCACACACACACACACTTAGAAAAAGGAAGTAGTGAACAAGAGAGCAAAATGGCAAGGGCAGTTAGGTGCTGGCTGGAGGAGCTGTCAAGAAGCTCTGTAAGAAGCAGCTCTGTGCTGAATCTTGTCATCTCTTGATTGTGAGGAATTTGGCACTCACAACTGCTGTCTGGAGCACAATCTTCCTCTCCACTCAGCAAGCCCTTTAAAGTACACACTCTGCTCTGCATTAGTGCTTCAGTGTTAACAAAGTATCTCCCACAGAGGTCTGAGCACAACCTGATGGTGGGGAGGAGCGTGCAGTGCAGAAATGGGGGACAGACTAAGTGGAGGACTCTGTATAGAGGGGGTGACCATCCAGTCACTTTCAGATGGCAAATAGGATCAAATTGGGTGCAATCTCTAAAGTTTTTTACTATCTTATTTCTTTTTTTCCCTTATTTTAGAGAGTATATTTTTAATCTTTATTGGTTCATTATGGATAAACAACATCATTACATTTAATACTGAGAGTTTGTACCAGATTATGATGTGACTTGATTCTCATTTTTCCCCTTTCCTCCCACCCTGCATCCCCCACTCCCTGTATACATATTTCTTAAGTGCAGTAGTGGGAGCTTTCAGTGTAGTATAATTTGTAATAGTGTTAAGTTTTATGAAAGTTAATACTTGAAGTCATTGACTGGGGAGTGAAAATAATTATCTGTACCGAACAAAGTGAAAACAAAGTACAATTTGTACATGACTCAAGAACTTAAATTGTCTAAATCTGCAAGGTATTTTGTTATTCTTTTTAAATAAAAAACAACAAAGGAACGCCTTCCCCTTTTAGAACAGGTTTTGCAGTACTGACATTAATATGTCCAATCCAATTTTATTTTTAATTTTATTTGTATCACATTTCCCAAGTTTACATACTTTATTGTGTAATTTTTTTCCCTTTTCTAGTAATGGGGTTTGAACTTGCAACCTTGAGCTTGCATGGAACAGCGACATTGAGCTAAATTCTCAGCCCTAGCATTGAGGGGTTTTTGTTTTATTTATTTATTTATTTATTTATTTATTTTGCTATCAGGGATAGAATTTGGGACCTTAAGCTTGTGAGACAGGCACCAGAACCACTGAGCTAAATCTCTGAGTCTGTTTGTAGAGCATATGATTATGATATTGTTTATTTCCTATAAACATAATTTCTTCTCTAATTTATTTAATTTTTATTTTAATACTAGTATTACTGGGATGGGGTAATATCTCATGTAGTAATTGCCATATATAATTTGAAGCTATAGCAAGTTCTGTTTACTTTGGGAAGTAAATATATGTATGTGTATATATATATATTCAACTATAAGATAGTTGAGTTTCTTTTTTAATTACTCTTGGCATTATATTTTTAGACACAGGAATTTTGAGCTCAAATACTTAGGAGCAAACAAGATTGAATTACCTCATAACTCATTACCTGTAACATATTGTCATACAGAATAGCTTTGAAAAGAAGGTGTAAGAGAAGGCAAGTGAGGGAAAGAAGATAAAAGAAGAGTTAATTTCATCTAGTGGAATTCCTTCTTTTCTTTAGTCTTAAGTTTTCAAAATTTCATCATAACGTCTAGATATTTGTCTTTTAAAGTTAATACCATTCTTCATATCAAGTGTTCACTTACATAATCTGAAGTCATTGTTCATAAACTTTCTAGGTTAAAATTTGATTATATTTTCTCTTGAATTCTTTTTCATTATTACATTTTAAATCCTTTATTGACATATATAAGGAAAAGTTCAAGACGAATAATTTTTCAAATATTTTTAGTTATTTATTTCATTTGTCTAATACTCATCTGTCATAATTTTTAACCGATTCTTTGGCGTAGGTCTGGGTACCATGCAACATACTGTTTATCCTTTCTGACAGTAGGAATCATGCTTAGGTTAACACAATTTTCTGGTCTACTGACTCAATTTTTTACTGGTTTTTCCATTAGTTGTTCATTTGTCCTGTTTTAGTCTCCTTCAGTGTTGGGTTACTGAGGTTATGTTGTTAGATTTTAATTTCTTTCACTCTGAACCAGAGAATTCCCTTACTGTGGCAATATATTACAAATGGTGTATCTGCAGCGCCTCTTCTGGTGATTAGAGAGCACTGCAAGAGTTGTCTTTTAAGAAACCCTACTTAAATGCTTCAGATTCTCTGTTACATTCCAGTCCTTCCCATACTGCCATCCTGTTCTACAGGTCATTCTTATCTTTCACTGTCTTGAAAACTTATCTCTCTTCTTGCCATAAAAGTGATTAGTCCCCTATCCCATACTCTGGTCTCTAATTTATTACCCTTTTCAAGTTTGATGGTTTGAAATTTATATCATTGCAGACATCTTAATCCATTAATTCCATGGTATTGTTTTCTGTATTTCATTAACATTTCAATGATCCTGAACTCTAGCTAGTAAAGATTCTCAACCCTGATGCATAGGAGTGTGATCAGTAGGATTTTAAAGATTTATATTTGCTTACTTTCCACCTACAGAGATTTTGATTCCATTGATCTGACATAAGTTCTGATTATCCATATGCTTACAAACCTCTTTGGCCATGTTTCCAGTATACAGCTATTTGTAAATACCAACAGTCACATGACTTAAAAGCATCTCCTTCTTATGTGATAGAAATTTCACTCAGGCTTCAGTTCCACAGACCTTCCTTGGGTCACTTTTTGTCAATACCCTAAACTCCTGTTCACTTCAGTCTTATGGTGCTCAGTCTTGACACTCACTCCCCAAATCCTCCCATGACCTTCAGACTCCTAACCTTGGGTGGCCTATCCAAACTGCTGGAACCAATGAACTGATCAGAAAGAGACGTCACGATCCATCAGGTGGCCTACTCTCCAACTACAATAACACTTGAATTTCTGCATTTCAGTGTCTTTGATTTGGATGATTGAAGAATTCTGATTACACAACACTTTCTAAATTCATTCCTGCTATTGATTATTATGCATTATGTCCAAATCCTCCATCACACTTCTTACCTTAATTTTTAGCATTATTAAATCAAAGTTCTAGATCATATGAACCATAAAAGTTAGCTAGAGATAATGAGGTCTCTCCTCTGTTATCACTAGACTCAGATCAGTAGAATCTGCAGTCTACCTATCTGCACACTGAAGACCTAGGGCATTGTGTTTCTGTAGATCCTGGAGACAATAGTGTTTCCTAAAGGACTTTTTCTAAGAAAACACAGGAGTTAGAAACTGACCACTGGGCTCCATAGGTTGTGATTTTCAAAGTTTCAAAGGACTCAGGTAAAGTCAGAAATCCTACTAAGTGCTATGCATATCTCATGTTATTCTATTTGAACATCTCTGAGTAGAACTTCCCTATTTTAAATTGGCCTTTATGATTTCTGCCAAAAATATAGGTCAGTTTTGGAGACATTGTTTTTCTGAAACCGGAGATTAACCCTTCTTGGATGAAGTCTTCCAGCAAATGCTTACAGCCTCAGCCTTATGGAAAAGAAGGAATCACCACTCTTTCACGCAGCTCTACTAACTTTCCATGTAGAAGAAGGTGATTAAAACTATTTTAAGTGTTCAAGACAGAGGAAGGAGACTCCTTTGTCAAAGAGAGTTTGGCAAAGTGCTTTAAGCATGGTGGAGAGAAGACTACAGGACTGATAAAACAAATGCTAGCATACCATCTAACCTAAGTGTGGTGGCATGTAAATGACACTAAGTAGAATTGCTCAGCATTGGCACTGATGGCATTTTCTGCAAGTGGATTTCTTTTCTTTTTTGCAGTGGATTGCACTTTGTATCATAGATACTTAGTGGCACCTCTGTCCTCTACTCACTAGATGTCAACACCACCCCAAATCCAGTTGTGAAAGCTGAAGTTATCTCCCTGCATTGTACAATGTGTATCCCCATCGCACAAGAGTGGACATCTTGGCTGAGAACCAATAGGCTCATGGTTATGGATTTTCTTTTAGCCAATAAAACTTTTGAATAAGAAAATGGAGGTTTCTTCTGGCTGCATTATGTAAGACAGATTGCAAGTGAGAAAGGACCAACACACTACATTAGATTCTGAATAACAACAATGCAGAGAATGTGACCTCAAGGGTGAAAAGAAAAGGAGGAAGAAGAAAAAGAAAATATGGTAGTGAGAGGAAAGGTTGTAAGACACAGGAATCAGCACAACAGTGATGAGACTTGAAGAACAGCGAAAAGAATGATAATTGCTTCCCTGATGGCCTCAAGAGTCATTGACTATCACTACTCCCATCATGCTCACTTTGAAGAATAGCTTGTTGTGACTTGTTCCCTTCCATCTTTGTCCAAATACAAGTGGGGCATCTGTCTTGGGTGTGATGGAAGTAGACAGATATGCTTAGAATGAAGGCCACTGGGAATTAGAGCCACTGGAAACTTGGAGAGCAACTCAGAGGCTCCCAAGCACCAGTGCAAATGATGTGATACTCCATGTCAGAAGAAAAGATTGGAGAACATTATATGACATCACAGATAAAGGGTTCTTTCTAAAAAAGAGGAAGAGGGAAAAGGCAAAGCAATGGCAAGAGCATAATACAAGACTAGATCAAGCAGAAAAGTTTCCAGAAAAATAGTCAATGTGGGGCCAAGGATTGAGCTCGGTGGTTCTGGCACCTGCCTTGCAATTGCGAGGACCAGGGTTCCATCCCAAGTAACCACATCCAATAATGCTGGGTGTGAAGAATCATGCTCACCAGCAATTAGAACCACATATCACAGTGCTGGGCATGGTGGCTCATGCCTGTAATCTCAGCACTTGGGAGACAAGG
>PVIR01004760.1:0-76485 GCA_004026965.1 Petromus typicus | reverse complement strand
GCTTGGTTTCTGTGTGTGATTGTGGGATTTTATTGTTGACAAAAGTCACGCACCATGTGTTTTCCCTTTTGGAATTACACAAAATGTAGATCAGTTGATAAGAGATAGATGTGGTGATGCATGTGGATATGCAGCTGAAGGTCATGCCAAGTCCATTCCAGACCCATCTTCTAGCAGGCGCAAAGTTACACCCTCCGAGCCTCAGTTTCCTCGGTGATATGATGAAAATAACGGTGTCTTGTATATATAGTTCTTTGTGTTAAGCCCATAATCACACTGAATACTTACTCTGGGACTGCCAGCAATAAATGCTAACTCATAATTGTGGTAATTGCAGAATTATAGAATCCAGACTAGTCTTGTTTCACCCTCTAGTTTAACAGATTAGAAAGTGAAGCCATGTGATGGGTAACAGGTGTCACACCTGGTTAGTGGCAGCCTCACACTGATTGCTCCATAAGGTCCCCTTCAGTCCCCCCCCCAGTCGTTCTACAGAAAAGAGGAACTTCTGTGTTCGTGGAAGAAGAATGGTGTATCACTGGATGCTAGGACTGTGTGTGTGTGTGTGTGTGTGTGTGTGTGTGTGTGTGTGTGTGTGTGAGAGAGAGAGAGAGAGAGTGAGAGAGAGAGAGCAGATCTTACAGAGACGAGCAGAACCCCAGGAAGATCAATGACAACAAAAAAACACAGAGAGACATGAAAGTGCAGAACGGGTAAGAAGTAGTATGTGGTGTGTCTGTGGACTGGAAATCTAACAGCACAGAAAAGTAGATACAAATTCAACTCGGTGCATTCTGTCACAGATGTAGTAGCAGAGGGCATAAACCATGAGTAGGAGCCAGAATTCAAGGATAGCTATGCTTAACCTTAATTTGGCAGCAGAAGATATATTGAAGAGTTTGAGATGAGAAAAACAGTCACCAGAGATAAATGAGGCACATCAAAAAGTGAAGTTAGTGCTTAAACCTACAATTAGAGTATCTCCCAGGACTTCAGGTACATGTTACATTACACAGAAGAAACAATTATATGCAGGTTTATTAAGAGCCTGACAGTATGTGTATCAAGAATAAGGGTACATAGTCTAAGTCACTTCTCAACTTGGTTCCAAAGAGCCTTTGATATGTGTAGGCTCATATTTGCTTACACATATAAAACACATATGCTGAATTCATTCAAAGAGAACTTTGTAGATACTATTTGAGAAACAATTTGATGCTATTTTTAGAAAGAAGTAGGAGAAAGAATGAATAGAATAACTCAGAATGATTTCAAATCAATGAAGTATCAAAATCCAACAAACTAAAGCAGTCTGTCTGGGTGTCGACCTTCACAGTGAGTTTCTGTCTTGTATGAAGAACTGTCAGGATGTTGGAAGGAGACAGAGGTAAGTGACCATGGACTCGCCCCAGGGGCTCAGAGTCCAGCCAGAGCAATAGAGTCATGCACTGAGTGGACAGTGCACTTGTGTGTGTGGTATCCACTGAGCACACACGCGCTGGGCTGTGACCTCTCCACGTCCAGCCGTGAGTTCAGACACTGTCCCCCCTACAACTCCTCACATTCGCTCCTCCGCTGTTCTGCCTTCAGAATAGTCCTGTTACCTGTCTGCACTGCCCTGCTATGTCGCAAGTGAAAAGTGGGGGTCGTGGCTTATTTCCTTGAGCACATTTCCCAGTAACAGCAAGTGCCTAGGAAATAACCACTTCATCAATGAAGTACAGTTTAGCTTTTAATGCCATTTATCTTTGTTGCACATTAAACACTCAGTTGTATTGACAGTGATTTTCAAGTTAATTTGAATATATATGTGCAAAACTTAGCAAACAATATAAAGTCAAAGTTTTGCTGAATTTGTATAGCTTCATATGTAAAAATAAGATGCAGTTATTTAAGCATAAAAATAAATGTGTATGTGGTTTCTGGAGATAACTTACAAGTGTCTGATTGATCTTGAGTAGGAATGAAGTTCATGTCCCCAAAATTTATTAATAACTAGTAAGTTTGTGAAGTTTGAGAACATTACCAGGGCTGATGGGAGGGGGAAGAAAGTTATTTGAACACTTGCAGAAGCCATTTATAGTCTTGTCACCTGTGCTGTCATGAAGATTATTGCTTAATTATAAGAACCTGATTTGCTGTTTAGTATCAGAGACAAAGTTGTGAGGCTGGGATCAAAGTGGAAATCAGTTCTCGAAAGGTCCGAGTACTAATTAGTACAGGGGGAGAGCTGGGTGGCTGTCAGTCCTGCCTGGGTTGGGGGTCTATTTTAATAACACTACACGGACCGAGTTCTCTGGCCTTCAGTTCTGAGAAAATGCCATTTACAAACGGAAGGAAGTGGCTGGTACGAGTGGGAAGTGGCAGAAATGCTCTCAAGTGGCAAAAAGCCTCGTTTCACTGTGGAAGTGCGGAGCCCGGGACACTGCCCGGGAGGACTTCCCGCTGGCAGCCTTGTTGGCCCACTTACAGGGAAGTCGGAGAGCAAGGAGCCACAGAGAGCCAGTGAGAAGGGGACACGCGGCCCATGGCGGTGGACTGTCACAAAGGAGGCTGAGTAGAGAGCAAGCAGATTCCAGTCAGCCCTTGCTTCCTTAGCACCTGTCACGTGGTAGGACTGTCGGGGATGGAGCGATGAATAGGCCCCCAAGCAGAACCCCGAGTGCCTACAGTGCCACCGTTTAGCTAAGTGACTCTGCTACATATGTTCAACTAACTTACACAATCTTCCTGTAAAGTTGGTTTCATTATCCCCATTTTATAGGTAAGGGGTCCTGATTTCTGAGAGGTTAATAGTCATTCAAATTCCTACTGGTAGGAAGAGTGGGAAATCAACCTTGGCTGCAGTGCCATATCTTCTTCCTGACCGCGGCTTTTAGGACTAGCTTCTGGGGGGGACAGTGAGCTGCTTACACTGTTCGGACTATTGAGCTGCTACGACTTCTTCCAGCTGATGGTTAACTTACCACCTGACCCTGTGGACTGTTAGCTCTGTTCTCTTGTCTTGGTACTTTCATAGAGGTAACCTAGGAATATCATCTGAGAAATGAGCACACAGAGAATTATAGGGCCCTATCAGGGCCTCTCTATGAATTAGACCCCAGCAAGGATCCTCAGGGGAGATTTGTAAAACAAGCCTGAGCCACAGTGAACTCTGATTGCATGAATCTAGGACAGGTCAGTCTTCCCACTTTTCAGACAAGTTACAAAACACATCAGAAGGACTCATCACTAAGCTCGAGCATTCATGTTGCCATTAAATAAAATGAATGTCAGATCAGAGTAATATTTGCTGAAGACTGTCACCTAAGAATACGGCTGAAGTGCCCTTTGAAGAAATGCTTCTGAGGGCAAGATGTGAATTAAATGCTACTTTGGTCAGAGAGGATGCAACCTAATAGTGTATACTGGTATACTGGGTACAACAAGATAATCGTGCTGAGGTGGGATGGTGGAGCCGCCTGTCATTTAGCCCAGATGGGCGTCACTAGATCACAGGAGCGGGTGTCCCCAGGTGTGTGGAGGGACACAGTCTTCAGCAAAAGCAAAAGGCTCAAGTTTTGTTCTGAAAGATACACATTTTGTTAAAGAGCCTGATTTCAGAGTAGGTAGTTGCTGAGTTTCTGTAACAGAAGTGACACATCCTGTTTTCAGATTTGTCTAGCTCCTGCAGGGTTAATGTATGGCATACATACACTCAGCATTTCTCGTAGTACAAGCAGGAGCTTGGAGAAAATTGAGTGACCAATGGGAGTACACTCGCCTAACAAATTATCCAAGTGTCTTCCATTTCGGGTAGATTGCTCTTTGAAATGCAATGATAAATTAGAAATTATTTTAGAAGTCTCATGGTGCTCTACTTAACCCATTCAACCCAAAGTGAGTCCCCATGCTCTGTCACGATTATGAAGTTGACAACGGAAGATTTCGCAGGTAGGTACTGAAACAGTTGCTACTGAGACAATTTCTCTGATGATTTGAAAACCCGTGGACTATCTGCATTGGTGTTAAAATATGTTAATTTACTCTTTCAACCTAGACAACAGTATTTTCTGTGCTCTGTTTGATGAATCTAAGTACATGGTACATTTGTTTTGTTGGGTTTTTTTTAATGGTGAAACTTTCCAATCCTTTCCCCAAGCATATGTTTACTGAGTTTATTCAGTCTCTAGAAGAAAGATAGTTCAAGGACTGTTAAGACAATGGCTTTGACTTTACAGTGAGTTTATGTCTTTAAGGGTAGTTTTCAGCAAATGAGCCAACCATATGTTAAATCAAATTTAACATCCATTCGAAACACTGAATCCCATTTTATATCACAGTAATGATAACAAATGATCGCTCATCTCATGTTCTTCTCATTTGTACCACTTCTCATCAATCTTGCTAATATTGCAAAGATTTATTAAATGAACAAGTGTCCAGCTGTAGCTGTTAATATTAATAGCTTCTTTTTACACTTTCTCTCACTGGCTTAATTTTTCCATGCTTGCTTAATCTCATTTTAAAATAAGCTTTAAAAGTAATAGTTTTTCTTATTCTGGAATGATAATTAACAGAAAACTAGGAAGTTAGCAATAAAATTATTTTAATGAAACTGTGCAATTATACCAGCCCATTACAAAGCAGAGGATTTGCTAGGAGCTCAACACTGCCAATGAAAAGCTTATTTTACTAGAGTAAAACAGTCAGTTTTACTCCAGTTTTAAAACTCTGGAAACATTTCAGATCCCTTATGACTTAAAATTGCTACTTGTGCAGTAAAAGTTTAAATCACTTGAGTAAATTTGTAATTTAATCTTTAAAGTTTAACTAATATTCATTCTTCTTTTCTAAGAGCTTTCTGTTGGTGTAAATTGTAAGAAGTTGCCTCTTTTTCTAGTCTTGAACTCAGTGGTTTCCAAAGCAGTAACTTTCCTCCTTTTCCAGTTTCTGCATGAGATTCCTTCATATCACCTCTTCTCTGTGGCTATGAGCTTTTGCCTCTTGTCCTAAACTCAGTGGTTTTAGGCACAGTTTTGTTTTGTTTTTTCCTACAAGTAATCTTTCAGATGCCATCTCGCTGTCAGACCCCTGGATGCCACTTCACCTACCTTGTTCTGTCCAAGACACTCATGTGCCCTCAGATCCATCCTGCATTCTCACAGTTTTTTTTTTTGTTTTTGGTACCAGCGATGGTCCTCAGGACCTCACACTTGCCAGGCAGGTGTGAGCTCGTCTCCGGCCCTCCTCCTTGCAGTTTTGGTCAAACAAATCTTGCTCAGTGTTGGTGACCATTTAGTTACTTATGTATACTTTATATCAGACCCTTTGAGGAAAGGATCTGAGACCAACTCTTCCTTTACCCCCAAGGTCCCTGCTTTGTTCCAAATAGCATACACACACACACATACACACACACGCGCGCACGCACGCAGGGAAGTTGTGTTCAGCAAAACTTCTTTGCTAATGACAAACATCAGGCCTATATCTTATGTAATAATAATAGAAATAATAAAGCGATCATTTACTGAGTCGTTCTACACATCAGTGTTTTATATATGTGACCTCTAATCTCTCTACCAGTCATGGGAAGACGGAAATTATTCTTACTAAGAAAAAAGTTTCTTTCTAAATTAATTAGCAAGACAATTCATTTGGCAATCATATGCTTTTTTGTTGTAACTTCTCTTTTATTTTCTCAAAGTATTAAATTATCTCTTGTGTTTGCATTTTCATCTCAAAATGGAGTCTTTGAGTATTGTAGTTTTTATGTCTTAAAATACCTAGGAAAGCAACTTCTACTTGGTAGGCATGATAAATGGTTCTTATGTAAGGAAATAACAAAACAACCTTCCCTCTTTAGAAAGCAGTATCTCTTGTCTAACAGTTGAGAACAAAGTCTGACCAGGTTTTTAGTTTGAGGAATACTGGGGAAAGAGCGTGGGCCTTACAGGGAACCCAAGCTGAAGGAGAAACTGTTTTGTGGGACGTCTGATAGAATCAGAACCTTGCCTCATGGGGAGAGTTTGGAGAAGGGACAGGAGTGCCAGGCTGCACTCCTGCGGGACAGTGACGGGGCTTCACTGGGACAGAGCACCAAGACTTTGATGGGAAGGAGGTGTCCCGGCAGGCAGTGTGTCCCATTGTTGAGATGGAAGTGTCCAGATCTAATGAAGGCGAATGAAATCTGTTATTCATGATGTCCATTGCATGACTAGTGTGGCGGCAGGTTAACATGGAGGAAGAAATGGTGGTGTCAGGAAGGCTGGAGGGTTGGGTCCACTTGGTGTTTTTTTTATCTTTCCTATGTTTCAATCTCCTGATCTGTAAGGTGGAGATAAATGTCCACCAGGAACATTATGAACTATGGTTTATAAAAATGCATGTTAAGTCCTGATATCAATGCTAAGTAGAAATCAATGACAACTGTTATTGTTTTATAATTATATTGTATATTAATATATTGTAACTATCTTAGAAATTATATATTATTTACATATTAACTTCATGAGGATTAATATACAACAGATAATTATTACTAATAATGTTGAGCATAAGGTCTTTGATTTCTTCTAAACCTGATTGCTATAGTTAGTGAATCTTATACAGGTAGTTAAAATTGACCCTTTCTAATGGTTTAGGGCAATAAAGATATGATCATTGCTAAAAATTTTTTTAATGAAACCACAGAACAATTTTACAAGCCTTTAATTAGCCTCTGAAGGTTTGCAGAGGTCAGGCAGAGGACAAAACACATAAGGCTCTCCGCGGACTTGGGGAAGAAGGCCTCCTAACAATCTACCAGACAACGCAAGTCTGAAGACAAGACACCGGGGTTGCTAAGTGAAAACTTTTTAGTGTGAGGCTTATTTACTTCCACGTTCCCACACTTCCATTTACCTAGCTGAGTTATAACGACGCAAGAATTAGTAATGGGAGGCACTCAAGTAATAGTCTGCACCATCCCTGCTGGTCCTAAGAAAAATGAGTACCACTTGTCTTAAAATTCAGTAGCTATCAAAAGCTTGGCTTAGTTTTGAGGAGGGTATTAAATATTCCAAAGCAGCCTGTTCAGATTCTTCCCTCTTAAAACATGGTTAAGAATGTTTCCTGTTCAATCTACAATTAGGCTTGCATTCTCAAGTCTACAGTAAATTTTCACAGTCCAGTCCTCACTGGCATCAAACCCTTCATCAAATAGGAAATTGCTTCTCCAGGGTTGGCCTTGATGGGAAGGGAGTCATGCCCAAGATCAGCACAACACTACCCAGATTCGTGCCATGTACATCGGTTCCGACACGTGGGTGCCCAGCATGGGACCGCACGTTAGGATCAGGCGGCCCAGCTCGCTGACGGAGTCTGTGCTTGCCGGACACCCACCTTGTGCAGGCAGGGTGCTCTGCTCTGTGGAAGAAAGGATGTGATCCG
Source organism: Petromus typicus (assembly GCA_004026965.1). NCBI lineage: Eukaryota > Metazoa > Chordata > Mammalia > Rodentia > Petromuridae > Petromus > Petromus typicus. The sequence goes on along the minus strand of PVIR01004760.1, from coordinate 69,075 downwards.
TGTCCAGTGGCTGTTGGGAGCCGACTGCCACACGCAGGAGACAGGCGGGCATACTCAAGAGGGGACTTAGGGTCCCCCTCACCACCATGGTCAGTGCTATAGGTTAGCAGTGGTGGGAGAAAAGCATTCTGACTATAAGGAAGTGGCAACAGGCCATAAACCGCCTCACTGATGTGGCGGGGGAGGCTGGCGCCTGTGAGACTGGGAAGGGTGGCTTCTTCGGGGGACCCTTATACGGGCGTGGGGGGGATGTTCTGGGCTTGGTCTTGAAAGCACGGAGAGATAGCCAAGGTTTTAGGAAAATAGTGACAGCATTGTATATGTGTTTCATGATGATAAATGCAGCGATTGTGCGGATTTTAGCGGTGCAGCAGTGAGGGGCCTCTTGCTGTGGAGCGGGGAGGGAGGCCGAGAAGACCGGAGCCGAGCTGTCACCATTCAGGGACTGGTTAGGACCTGGCACCAGAAAGCAGACGGGTGCCGAAGCTGATTTCCAGCCTGGTGACACTGACAGCTGCCACCTATACCTGCCTCTGAGAAGACCATCCACAAACGAAGCTTCTCAATAGAAACTTCATTTCAAAGAAATGATAAATATGTAAGGAAGATGCCACAGACAGAAAGCCTGTACCTCTCTAATAGTGTGGGGCTGTTGCTCATAAACGCACCCTTGATTTTATACTGTAGATAAAAGAAATGCCATTCTATTAAAAATTTATATTAGAGCCCCCTTGTCTACAATCTCACCTAGCTACCACTACCCAGTGTGTTTGAAGATACTAAGTGAATAATTGTAGAAAGCCTTTGTATGAATAATTTTTATTTCAACAAATTGTGTTTTTTTTTATTAGCGATCATTAGTGTAGGACTGAGGCTAACTGTAAACTTTATCTTAAATACGTGCACTTAGAAAGAATATATGTCCCCTGAGGCCCTTCAGGCATCTCCTTCTCTCCAGGTACAGCAATCAGGAGTTGCATCTCTGTTTACCTATGTTAAGAGAAAAATATGTATTTTAAAGTGGAGGAAAAACGACAGTAACCTTATAGTTCTTTATATTAATTGACCTCTAGATTATTACAGTGTCATGCACTACAGTAGATAGTACACACTTGCTGACATTAAAATGCAGGTCTTAGCTCTTTTTGTTTATTAATTCACGGTGTGGCTTTCATCAAGTGACTTCTGCTTTGGTGAGACCAAGGATTCTGAAGTCCCTGGAAGAGAGCAGTGCAGAAAGCCCTTGACATGACTGTGCCTCTCTGAGGTCGTTCACCCCTGAGCAGAGACTGTCTCAAATTCCTATGACAGATCATCAGAGTGCTGCCTGTATTTGAAGTGTATAAGTTAAACTTTAAAAAAATCACAAGAAATGTTAAACCTATGTGCACATTCATGAAATCTATGAATGTTGTTAAAAATGTAAAAGAATAATGACCTGACCTCACTCTTACCTCCAAAGTCATGAGTATTTGGGGGATGGGAACCCAGAATTCCATCCTTTGGTCAGCTCCACAGCACACCCATGTTGATTTTCCTCTGGTGGTTCCAGCCTTCCAGGAGCCCACGGGGCCTGCGTAATGCGCTTGCAGGGGTGGCCTTCCTCCCAGGAGCCCACAGGGCCTGCGTAATGCCCTTGCAGGGGTGGCCTTCCTCCCAGGAGCCCACGGAGCCTGCGTAATGCCCTTGCAGGGGTGGCCTTCCTCCCAGGAGCCCACGGGGTCTGTGTAATGCCCTTGGATGGGTGGCCTTCTTTTCTCTTGAGCTAGCTGCAGTTATGCAGAGGACAGGAGGTATATTTGCTGTTTTTCCTCGTGGTCTCTGACATTCTTACCTTCTCAACCTCCATCATCTGTCTTTGTAGATAATTTTTAATGAAACTGGCTCATTTTAATTCTCTCCTCATTTTTCCTTTTTTCCCCCCAAACTCTCAACATTGGCAAATTGTCACCCTTCGTTGTTTGCTTTGTTACAAGTTTAATAAAAAAAGAAGGAATCAGGCACAAGCACAACTTAGACATAATTCACAATTTTCCCAATTACCATAGGATGCTCCTGAATTCTTAAGAACATAAAAAATTTAATTATCTAGGTGATAAACATTGTCTTCTTTTTCCTTGAAGGAAGTAATGGACTTTGGATCTGTCTCAATTTAATGTTGATACTATAGGATAAGAATGCTAATCACTGAAGCTGCAGTATAAATTCTTAAAGAAATTATCTTTCTTTCCTACACAGAATCATGTTCTAAATCTGAAGAAGGAAAAGCAATTTGAACTCCCACATTCTTTTTCTAGAAGTTTATACTGTTTTCTAAGCTTTTATTTACCCAATTGGTTTCTCTCCAAATACAGACATTTTAAATGTCTTTAGTCCCTAAGGTTCCCAAGCCTATAAAGAAATAAGCATTCCTTTTGGAATCTCAAATCCACTCCAGGACATCTTATTCATCTATCCCATGCATATTAAAATTTACCAATTAATTATCTCTGGTTCTAATCCAGTAAGCCCATGCAATTAACTTCTGGGATTCAGTTCATCTTCTTGCTAACTTTCTGATTTAAGGATTGGGATGTAGTGGATCTCCCTACAAGATATATTTAACAAAAATTATTTCCTGTATTTAGATATTCACTTTTTTATCCTATTGGGCATTTCAGCAGTATTTTCATCACACATTCCTTAACTTTTTTCTAGAGAGAAGATTGTTAGATATAAATAACTGAGAAATAGAAGGTAAATATAAGTGAAAAGTTAAGTTTTGATTGAAAATTACTGGCATATCAAAATTATCCACAACAGAAAAATATTTTCAGATAAAGAAACAGTTCATTGCACTGAGTTATGATTTTCAGTGCTTTTCTGTTCTTACCTAACTTGCCTTACTTATTTGCATACTACATGAAGTTGTTTTAAAATTGAAGGGCTTCATTTCACCACGAGAGAAGGGAAATTAAATATTTCAGTATGGATATCAGGATTCAAAATATTTTTAAAATGACTGTGAGGATTGTCCATGCCAGGTGCCAGTGTCTTAATTCCTAGGTAACCTGTATCCTTAGCAGGTTGAGGGAAGTAAGGAAACTACACAGTTGTTGGGGAAACAGGAAACGAGAGGAGACTGAGGTTGAGTTTGTGGATGTGTGGACGCTCAGGACTTCTACTCAGCGACAGTGCCACCCACTGCTAGGAAGACCATCCAGTGCTCCCTGGGGGTGGGGGAGGCGGGGGGAGGCCCCACCTCTCTGAAGAGCTCACACACTCCTTTCTGACAAGCCTTTCCAGCTTTTAATCACAATACGATGTTCACACTTTTTGTTTCTACTTCCGCTTGACTAACGTTGCACACTGTGTGCAACACGTGGCTCTTTTTCTCCATGTCCAGAGCCAGTCATGGTGATGGCAGGCTCTTCGTTTTATTGCACTTCTGAGACAGCCTCAGAGGGAGTGTAAAAAGCTCCTTTTAACTTCCCTGTAGGAAGAGGGAGGTTGTTCAGGAAGTTGTCCTTGGAGGCTGAGCCTGGAAACTATTTCTTTATCTTTTCCGGTGATTTTTTAAACTACCAACGTCCCCTTATTAAGTCCTTCCTTCCTAAAATATCTAGTATAGATTCTGACTGCTATACTTGAACACAGGTGCTTATGTAGAGGAAAGAGAAATAAGGATTTTTTTTCTTTTCTCTGCAGCCATGACATTGAACCAGTTTTAGCCTAATCGAGTTGTATGAATCATTGAGTATTTATGATCAAAGCCTATAAAGTCCTTTAATATTCCCAGTAGTTTTTCTAAAAGTAACTGTCAAAGCAGTTAGATAAAATGCAAATTTGAGCAATTATTATCTTATTTAAGGTAAAGGACATATGTTACCTGGACTGATCTGTGGGTCACCAGCCAACTGAGAGGAGAGAGAGGAAGAGAAAAAGGAGAAAGATGGGGCTGTAACACAGTCCTTCACCTGCCAAACGGCCAGACCCCTGTGGAAAGTGCGCCTCCGGGACTCTGGCGTCGCGGTTGCACCTTTTCCTCTTGCCGAGTCTCAGCACCATAGGACGCTTCTGTATGCGTGAGCCCCTTTCTGTGGTATTAAGGAAACCATTAGTCACTTGCTTCCGTGTTCCTCGTAATAGATGTTTAGCCTCTTCTCTGTCCTGCTCTGCTGGACTTGCTGGGACCTCTAGGCTATTGAACAGAAACCCTGAGGATTGTCCTTGTTCCTCGTTTTTGATCCAGGAAATATGTCTACTTAGTCCCTCTTTAGGAATAAGCCAGAGAGGAATTTTCTTTTCATTCCTTAAGATTCACTTATGCAATCAAAATAAGGAAATACTTCACCTTTGGAATTGTGTCTTATGAAGTTTAATACCCTCCAAGATGCATGAGATGACATATAAAGTTCAAACGCAGGCTCTGCTGACAAATTCCTTCTGTGCATGACATTAACAGAAGAGCTAATCTTTCTTCTTAGGTTTTGCTGAACCTAGAAAATCAGGCCCATTTTAATGTCTAAGGTAGAGGAGGAAAATCTCCTGGGCTGAGGCAGCATATCCAATGTACCTTTTTATTTACCTACCCCCTCTTTCCCCTTCTGCAGCTGGAGCAGGATGCCAGTCTGAAGTGCACCTGTGATTAGGAAGCTTTCAGGGGGCAACAGGGGGACAGGTCTGGTTATCTTGAGGAAAAGGGAGAATTACAGGTTCACAGGGAGAGCTCAAAGAATCCGTGACATGGCTGAAAAGCAAAACCTAGAAACTAGGATTATAAGAAAGCCTGAGGGCCAAGAAATGTGGGTGTAATAATGCCCAATCCGAGAGACATCTCCTGGGGTAGGAGACCACTGCTGGTAGAGGAAGTGGAAGTCTACCCCTACAACCAAAATCCACACAGTAAGAATCATGCTGGAACAGGACAAAGATGTGGGTCCGGGATAGGTGACCTTGGGCAGTGGGGAAGATCTGCCCAGGTGTAACTGACCTTTACACTTGAGTTTGCCTTGCTGGAAATCAGTTTTTGAGCTCACTCTGAACTGGATTTGATGGTGAGGTGGGAGGTTCCTAGGGACTAAATCGAAGCCCTCTGATAACTGCTCCTTAGCTTGTGTCTAAACCTTCCGTCTGTCCACTCAGTGCAGAGCAACTGTCCTGAACGACCCAGGCCGTGATGTGGTGCTGTGTTGGACAAACAGTCCCCAAGTGGATTTACAAGGCCAGGCCTAACACCTTCGTGAGTGGGGGCGTGTGGCCAAAGCCGGGCACAGGCCTCCAGTCCACACAGCTGCATCACGATTCAGCTAGCCAGGCCGTCGGGGTATCAAACGAGGGTGCATGTGAAGATGAAAGCTTGGAGAGCCTTTCACAGAGGCTTTGGCTACTCTGACTCTCTTTTCTGCATGCCCTCAGGGAAGTATGCATTCCTTGTAAATTAAATGACGGCAGTTAATGCATGTCATCAAATAGGCACAGCCATAGCAAGACCAAGCGACACTGTCATTGCCCTTCTTCTGAGTATCTATGGAAGGCTCTATTGAAAAACCATCTCCATCTGTGCCATCCGTTTAATTTTCTATTGAGAGGTTACTCTGATAAGGGTATGAGTTGCAGATCTGCATTTTAACTTATACAGTAAACTATAACAAGATACTTTACTGTCAAGTTCTATCTCTTTTGATATGTTCTGGATGTATAAAGGAATCACATATAAATCTTTATGTAAAAAAAGTATGGCTCTTATTGGTCAAATGTGTTTAATTAAATAGGCCCTTTGACAAGAAAGTATTATCCATTTGTTTTCAAATGCATATAATAAATCTACTCTTTAAACCAGGCATCCTTACCTATTTTTTTAAAAAGGCGAAGATTCACTGATCTTTCTTAGATATATTTAGATGAGGCAAAGCCTATAATAAACAGCTGTTTTATTTTTTATAAAGATCAACGCTTCATGAGAAAGAGCCACATTTTTTAAGGGTGCCAGGTTTGCAAGGATAAAATATTGAATCAAGCTGCAAACATGACTGTGGGGTGGGGTGGGGAAGCTCCAGCTCCAGCCCGTCCCCAGGTGCAGAGGATGCTGCAGCCCGTGGTTTACTCCCAGAGCAGCAAGAGCCAGCGCGGCCGGGACCGCGTGCACTGCTGTGGCAGCGGTGGTACCCGCAGTTGGGCACCTGAGATTCTGCGTCCTTTCTTTTCTCTACAAATGGTGAAGATTTCTTTTCTCTACAAACCCAGCCTTTATTTGCCGTTAATTTTCAACCCCTATTCTTTTTCTTTTTGCAGTATGATTTCAAAAGTGTTCATAGTGAAAGCAAAATTCTGTGTGAGAGGATTTCAGCTAAAATCACCCACATTTATCTTGCTGTATATTTGGAGTTGCGAAACTGGGTGTGAAGGCTGCTGCTTCTCACAGTTTTGTCTTGCTAACATCCTTAATTATACGTGGCAGAGCAGAGAAAGTCAGCTCAGGGTAAAGCTAATTAAGAGATGTTTCTTTAGAGGTACCATTAGCCGAGTCGGAAAGTGCAGCTCGGTGTCTCATATCCTTCTGTTCTTGTCTGATCACTCAAGAAGGCATAAAATGCAGGATGAAATCTCATCCTCCTAAATGTTTTACATGTAAGTTAGAGCACAGTAGAGAATCCGCAGATCTCTCTCTCTCAGGAACTAAGAGTGTGTCTGTCCGGGCTCTCACAGGGACTCTGTCCCACAGGGCACAGCGCACAGGGCTGGGAGTACTGCTGCAGAGTTGTTGAGACATCGAGTCCATGAGCATCGTCTAGGTCTAAGCATTTCACAGTAGCGAGATCTTGACATCTGTAACATAAAGTTGAGATGCAGATTAAGTTAGTCTGCATTTAGAACTAGTAGAGGCTTGGAATTTTACCAAAACACAGAAGTCCTTTGTTCCATTAGTCCTTCTCCTGACAGCACAGGTCCAGAGAGCACTGTCGCAGTGGGTTCAGGACAAGCGCACCGAGCAGCCTTAATTAAAAACTGTGATACTTCACTGCGAGTACATCGGGTTCAGAGCCCAGTCACCCAGCTGGATGGGGAAGTGTGCACATTAGGCTTAATTGAGCTCTTTTCTTGTTGGGTTTTTAAATTTTATTTTAAAATATATGAAAACAACATTTCAAGGAAGGATATTTAATAAGTTTCTTTGATTTTAAATTTAGCAGACTAACACTCATGGCATTTGAAAGAGTGCTCTTAAAAAAAAAAAAAATTGAGTTTCCTGGCAACTAAGTTGAATGGATTCTCGGCAACTTGTGTGGTTAAATTTGAACTTAACATTAATGAAGTAGGTAGTTGCTCTGGCATTTATTGTGGATTTTTTAAAAGAAGTTACATTTTATCTGGCTTGTAGAGAAGTCTAATAAAAGCCTCAAGTTCTCTGTCTCACATTCTCGAAAGCCATTATTGAGTTTACCTTGGTATTATTGTTGTTTTTTTTCTGAAATTCTCATCTATAATATTTTAGTGCCTGTTTTTATCGTCGCTACTGGCTGTTGCAATTCTGGAACGTAGAGTGGAGTCTCTGTCTCCCTCTGTCTGTCTCTCTCTGTCCCTCACTCCCTCTCTCTCTCTCAGTTATAAGAAGCAGGATTTAATTTACACTCCCCATGGCTTTCTGCATTGGTGTCTCCAAGCCTGTCCTTCGCTGCTCAGCACAGTCACTTGTAGCTGAGAATTAAATTGTGTCTTATATTGATACAAATCCCCATTATGGAGTGCAATCATGATGCATATATGTAATGTACCAATAAGGATTAAAAAAATGATTAAAGTCACTTCAAAGATTAGCATAAACTAGGCACTGAATAATGAAACTGAAACTGAACCCCACATATATTTCTTTCTTTGAAGTTGGTTCTAGGGTAGAGTTGTCTTACTTACTTTGCCACCCCTGGGTAAAATGCCCAACGCCCAGAACTTAACGGAGGAGAGGTTAATTTTGGTTCGTGGTTTTAGTCTGTGTTCGGCTGGTGCAAAGGCAGAAACAGGATGACAGAGGCCAAGGGCAAAGGAAAAGGTGTTGAGTCCTTGGTGTCCAGAAAGCAAATGGAGAAGGGAGGAGTTGGGGTGAGAAACACACCCTGCACAGGCATAGCTCCTGCGACACCACTCCCACAAGCCCCTGGGACACAGACACGCCCATCCCACAAGCCCCACCTCTTGATGTCTCCTTTAGCGGGAGCTCAGCGTTATATCCATTTGCTAATGGATACAGCGCCCTCTGATCCAGTCACCTTCACAAAGCTCCACCTCTGAACGTTTGAGATTTGGGGGAACGTTGTAAGTCTAAACCGTGATAGTTCCTATTTAACAAACACTGGTTGGTGACAGATGGTTGAAACTTCCTGCAGTTCCATAGCCACAACAACTAGCAATGAAATGAAAGGGTATCTTTGATGCTATGTGGCTGGACATTTTCCCTCACCAAAAATATATACATGTATATATATTTGTTTAACTTTTAGCCTGTGACGGGATTTAGAGTTTAACTCTCACTCCTGGAAAAAACCCTAACCTCACTTAGAGACCAGGGAATTTAAAATCTGAAGCAGGATGTGAGCCCACATCTGATGACAGACACATGAGGCCCCGGCACAGAAGTCGCTCCCTCTGCCTCCGACGACAGAAACCAGCGATGCCTGCTGCTTTCAGAAGTGCCAGTGCTGGGCTCTAGCGAGGTGTAATGAAAATTGCTTGTAATTTAATATTCAAAAAAAGCACAAAGGAAAACATTCTGGGGCGAGTTGTAAATGTACATATGCATTATATGAACCAGAAAGTCGACGTGCCTCAGGCTTCTCACTCCCCTCATGTCATGGAGGGAGGGACAGGAAGGAGAGGGCTGCCAGCGAGGAGGAGGTGGGGGACAAAGGGCTGTGTGGAGGAAGGAGGGATGCTGCATTAGCTTTTTGCAAGAAATAAAATCGGCAACATCTGCCTCATATTTCATACTGCAGGGAAGAACGGTAGTGTTACATACCCAGAGAGAGAGAAGGCTGTGAAGAACCGTGGGACTTCTGACAGCTCCCTGGCAGGGTCTTCTGCAGGGCCTGGCGTGTTTGAGCAGCTAAGGGTGTCCATGGCTGGGTCTGTGATTGTCTTCCTAGGACTCACGCTCGGACGTGGCCCTGTTGGTTCTCTCTGCCTTCCTTGTTCGTACATTGTCCTGCACTTCCTTCTCATTGAATTTTCGCTTGTATCCTCTGATGATGATAGTGGCAATGCTCTTTATGAATCTGTGGGAAAGAACTGAAGCTCTAAGAAGGAGTGTTATTGACATGGGTGACCTTTGCTGCTAAGAAATGCTTTATCACACCTAAAGGTGGAGGTGTTTTAAAAGCTCTTACTCATTTAGCATTGATCTTTCTAAAATAGCTTAATGAGCACATCAAGAGCTTTGGATTTGAAGATTCATACCTTATGTCTTTGTGGGGCATTTTAAACTGCTCCTGTATATTGCGTAGGGACCTGGAGGCTGCCTCCGAACTACAAGTGGGAAATCTGAGATCTTCGGCCCAAATGTCTCCGTAGTGGTAAAAATGAAAGTAGAAAGTTCTGGTTCATTTGCTGTCTTGTGTTTCTGTTTCCTCTCTTGATGCTTCTGTTACAGTGTATGCTTTTGTAGGAGATGGTCTTCTGCCAGTGTGGACCTTTGATAAGGCCGTGTGACTACCGCCATTAGAAGTGCCCTGCGTTTTCCTGCACTGAGCCAGCGCACTGGAGTACAATGGCTCCTTGTAAGTAAGAAACTGAACTCATTTGGCGGCATCTGTTGGGCACCAACAGAAGGTGGAGGCATGACTCTGCCATGGTGTGTACACTTCCGGGCCTCATCCAGTGGAAGCATTTCTCTTTGCCTTGGAACATTAAAAACTCCATTTGCAATTCTGAGGAAACTGACTCTAGTTAGCCAAAGTGAGCGGAGTCACATTTGAGGAGGGTTAGGGAGAATGCAGCTTTGGCGAGAGCTGACAACTGATATTAAATTTCAGAAATAAGATGGTGTCTTGTTCATACAGAGTAAAAGGATAATTGCAGATTGTGTAAAATAATGCCAGGAAAAAAATAACAATGTGACAGACGTAGTGGAGAGAAGAGGAGGCAGTGACAGAAAGGACAGGCACAGTGTTTTGGGGCGGTGATCCTTGGCCAGGACCCGAAGGCTGAGCAGGAGCCAGGTGGGGGAAGGAGAGAAGAGACCGCAGGCCCGCAGCAGGGAGGCCTGCTGTGAGAGGGTCCTGGTGAGCTCAGGGTACGGACCGCACACCGCAAGAGACACAGCTGCGGCGTGCAAGAGGGCCCATCGCCTCACACAGAGCTCACAGGCTCAGCTGGCAGTCTTGATTTTCCTCAGTGTAGTGGAAGACTTTGAAGCAGGTAAGAATGAGCAGCTTTGCATTTTTGCAAGGTGCCTCTGGCGGTGGCATGTGAAATGGAAGAGAATGGGTTGGGGGGGGGGAGCCAGACACCGACTTAGAAAAGAATATTGTACTACTGTCCAGATGAGAGGCATCGTGCCAGAATTTAAGATGGATGCAAACACTTTCAGACCATGTCTTGGAAAGAGAAGCACAAAAATATAACTCGTATCCCTGCCTTATAGAATCAAGACCTGCTTTATGTACAGCTCATTGACTCTTTGATGTCACATAGGTGCTGATGAAAGAAAAGTGACTGAAATAAGGACGTACCAGTCTGCTTGAAATTTTTCTGATTGCCCTTGCAGATGGTTAATCTGTAGCATTTCTCTGCTTTTTAGTTTTAGAGATAAGTCAGATCTTTATCTTGAGCAGCACTAGAATGGTTTTATTCTAGTCTAATCTTGGCTCTCCTGGTCCTACACTAACAATGTGCGGTGTTTTGGATGCACCTGGAAGGATAGAAGTCCTGGAGTAACAGGATTAGCCCCACTGAACGCCAGTGTAGTAAGGTGGGAAGGTTCCTATGGGTGAGTCCGTTGCTCCTCTAAATGCACAGGAGATGATTCATTTTGCTAGACAGAAAAAGGGGCATTCCAGGCTAGCTCTGCAGGACAGGAGAAGACCTTTGCCTTGGATCTAGCTGTCTGACCTAAGCAGAGAGGATGAGGTTGACACTCTCAGAGGGAGGAAGTCAGGAAACAGAGAGTATCTCTTTTAAAAAATCCTAATTTTTAAGAATCCACCTCAGCCTCTGAATTACAAATATGCCTGAAGGTGGAAACACAAAAAAATTAAAGCTTTTTTTTAAAAAAAATAAAATTCTAGGCTTGCACAAATGCAACAGCAAGTGATTTTGTTTGCACATGACACTGATGAAGAATTTCATCATTTCGAACTATTATGATGAATGTCACGACCACATTGCATGGCAGGAGTAAAAGACCCTTCCGTTCTGCAGACAGTGCGCTGAGAACAAACCTTCCACCTGGTTTCCTGGTCCTCTTTCTCAAGCACCTTTCATCCACCTCGATGATAAGGCAGGCCCCAGGCTGGCAGCTCCGGGTGCTTGCAGCGCTGACAGGCCAGCGGCTGTGCCTTTCCCAACCCGGAAGATCTGCCATGCGCGGGGCTGATGGTCCGGGAAATGCGTGGAAACGGCTGAGAAGCAGATCTGCTCCCCTAGCGTGGCCGGCCCGCGGTGTGCTCGGCTTCCGTAAACACACGGCCTTTCTCCTGAGCAGCCTCTTTCTGGTAGTGTGGGTCCCTAATCAGGAGCAGAAGCATCTGCGGCCACAATAATTTCTTGAGGGTTGATTCACTGTTCGCTTAGGAGATGGGATGATATATTTAGGTACATTTTAAGCTCTCCAGTTTCCTTTGAAATGCACATAGGAGGGAAGTGAAGGAAGGAATTGGAAAATAATAGAAAAGTCATATAGAACCAATAGAGAAAGGCTTGGTGAGCCCTGCAGATGTTTCAGAAATACTTCAGGGCTTCCTCCAGAGCCTCCAGACACGCCCCACGTTTCTCTCTTTGGAGTTCGGAGGGGATCCGTGCTGCTACTTTCAAACTTTGAAGAGCTACAGAAATCTACTCCCAGGTAGTGAGTGTACAAAACGCCATCCCTGCGCGGCACACGCCCTCCTGCAGACTTTTTTGAAGATAGCTTTATCTCAGCTTTTCTGCATCTAATTCCTAATTGCCCAGCTATGCTAATGAAGCCCATTTGTGTTGTGCACATTCAAAGCTCTCATCTGCGTGAAAGCTAACGCTCCCTAATTATGTAAAACAGATATTAAAAAATAATTCCCTGCCTCTAATTGGGATCAAGTCTCTAGGGCTGAATCTTGAATCTTAAACTCATTCGCAACCATCCTTTTGTGCCCGTGACGATTTTCTGAACTTGGCAGGCCTGGTGCCCCCTGGCCCTGGCTTCCTCCCGGGAAGGGCACCTCCTTCTGCTGCTCTGCTCCCTACCAGGAAGCAGTGCGGCCTGGGTGACTCCTGAGGCTGGCCTCCCCTCGGGGACGAGTCCTCTCAGCCAGGAAGCGTTGTGCGGAAATAGGCCGCAGGTGAGCTCGCTTCACTTTCTCAGGAGCCTCGTGCCATGCTGACAGGGGCCTGCCCGTCCCAGCGGTGGACTTAACCTCGCTTTGCCACCTGCAATTACGGCTTGTCTGGGGCGGAAACAATGAAGTGTGTCTGAGTGGTTGACGCCTCAATATTTTTGTTTGATTTTATTCCTGTTCCAAATGTGCTGCCTATATGGACTTTTCCTGATTCTATAAAAGTAGGTGCGGTGGCAGGCGGTTTGGCGGTGAGCTTGCAGAGCGCTGTGCGGGGGAGGGCAGAGGAGGCAGAGCTGTCTCCCTAAAATGTATCTGGTGGAAGGAGAGCAGCTATTGTTTTGATACTTCACATGTAATGGGGTTTTAATTTATCATAAATGTCTACTCTGCTATGGTGGCGAAACTCATTAGAGATCGTTCTCGGATATACAAAATGTAACATATAAATGATTGAGGACAGAGAATGGGAAAATGTTGTTAATGTAGACTGTTACAGAACTGTGTTATGGGTAAAATGAAATATTTGTGGACTCTGGATCCTGGGATTTTTTTCTTTCTTTTCTAACCTTCAATATTGTTTGTTTATATTAGGTTTTCTGGCCTTTAGGGGAATCTAAGAGCACATATATTCAACCTTGACAAACAGCAAAATTACGATTCTTACACCTAATACATATTAATTTTATATAAGCAAGAGGAGCTCGTTTGACCTTGAGTGGCGGGAAGTGGATGACTTTTTAGAGTAAATTTGAAAAACTGATGCCTGTATCATGCTGTACAGGATACTACTTTCCCCTGAGATGTCCAGGACGCCACTCTCCCCTGAGATGTCCATGCCCCAAGTGCTAGGAGCTGCGAATCTGTGCCTTACATGAAATGTGGGCTTGTAGCTGCTTCTAGTATTGCACTTGCTCAAGGTAATAGGGAGTTGAACTTGGACCCCCTGGTGGACCCTGTGTGGTCATAAGCCTCGAGGTGGAAGCATGTGGCAGAGGAGATCAGAGTGCCATGATGAGGTGGACCCCGACCACCCAAGGTGGCTTGAAGGCGGGAGGGAAGGGGCCTTGAGCTGAGGCGTAAGGGGACTCTGCAGGCTGGAAGCAAGTCCATAGTATGAGATGAGCTCTGCCTGTGCCTTGACTCAGCCCAGTGGACAGCATGCCAGGCTACCCACGGGTAGAACACCGAGATGACCATCCGTTGTGTTTGAGGCCACACGTTTGTTACAGCATCCCTGTAACGTGGAGTTTCCTGAGTGTGGCACTGATTAGCTTGTTTTCTTACCCATATTCACAGAGTCTTGGCATGAAATAGTTTTTCTTTTATTTGGAATTTTTCCCTCTCTAACACAAAAATATCTTTAGCACCAAAATGGTTCTAGTGTTAAGTATATTTACTTTGAACAGACATCTGTTATTAATACCCTATCGGTTATTAATACCCTTTGCATTGATTTTATTATTTCCTTGTAAAGGTCTTTTGTTCACAGTGAATGTTATTATTATCATTATTTGTATATTTAGCTTCTGGCTGGCTCAGACTTTGTGACCCATCTGGTTAGACTCAGTATGAATTGTCCAGTGTTTTACTTCTACCTATGAGTCCTCTCCTAAAGGTTTCCTGTTGCTTTGATTCTTCCTAAAATACTCTTCATCTGAGATATGCCTCTAACAGGAAGCCCCCCGAATGAATCAATCTAGAAATACTTCTTCGTTTCACATTGCTTTAGTGTATGTCAGACCTTCTGTGCAGCTGAACCACTACTTTGAAGTCTTTCCCCCCTCTATGGCGCGCTAGGTAGGCGTGTGGCTGCTTCCTGTCCATCACAGCTGACCTGTCTTGGGGACAGCATGAGCCGTGGGCTTGTGTTATAAGGCAGTGTCATCTGAACATTTTGGATATTAGTGGATTCAAAACCTGCACACCACAAGCCAAGTGTCAGTGGATTGATGCAATTCAATTATATTTATGAAATGAATGTAAACGTTCATTCGTTTAACAGATAAGCATTGCATGTCTACTACATTTCTGAGAATGACTTACCTGGTAGTTCTTCTGTCAGTCCCCAGTAGTGGGGCCGGTGAGGGACAGCTCACAGGATGGGCGGATACCTAACTCTGCTGGGCGGTTGGTGGTGCTGTAACACACGCCCACACCAGCCCAATTCTCTTCTCTGTGGAGGAAGCCTCAGAGAAGAATGTTTTTTGGCAGATGACGTGGAGCGCTCCATCCATTCCTAATCCCTGGTCGCCCTAAGAACCAGCAAGTGGTGACTGCTATCTGTGTGTTCACTAGGCAGCAGGTGATAGAACCTGGTCAAGGGCATTTAAGTAACACCTTGACAGCTCCAGAAAGCATACCTCATTCTCTCTCTCCCTCTCTGTATTGTTTTTGTTTTTGTTTGTTTTCTTGGTACCAGGAATGGAACTCAACACGTCGTGCTTGCCAGGCAGGTGAGGTGCCACTGAGCTATATCCCTGGCCCTTTTGTTTTTGCTTTAAAATAAGATCTAGCTAACTAGTCCAGGATAGCCTTGAACTTGTGATCTTCCTGCTTCAGTCTCCTAAGAACCAAGATACAGGTTTCTTTCCTACTAACAAAGCAAAAGTGATGTCTGGTCTGGAGTTATATCTCAATGGTAGACTTCTTGCCTAGAATGGGCAGAAAACCTGGGTTCTTTGACTAGCACTGTGGCACTGAAACTAAAAACAAAATTCTTTCCCTCTCATAAATCTATATTCAGAGAGTTTTTCTAACAGCAGCTCAGTATCTGACCTGTCCTTGCCTAGTCCTCCAAAGTTAGAAATAAGTGAAACCTTTGAGAGGTAATTAGGCCCTGAAGGCTTTGTGCTCATGAATGGACCCTGGCCATGCTCCTGAGATTTAGGTTCATTGTAAGCACATTTTCAGTGGCCTTCTACCCTCCTGCCCATGGGACTGCATGGTGCTATCTCAGGGCATAGTAGAAGGGGCCTCACTAGAGCATTCTCAGTCTTGGATTTCCTAGCCTGAAGAAGTATAAGCTAAGTAAACATGTACCCGTTCTAAATGACCTCATCTGTCAGACAGTCAGATACCCCATAATAATGCTTCAGTCAGTCACCAGCTTCACCAAGGTCATTATGAATAATAAAGTAATACCTTGACATTGTTTTCGGTGCATTTTATCTGTCGGATCTTGCTTTTCTCCTTGAATTCCTCCAGTTCACCTTGAAGACCTTACTCTGACCCTCGAGCCCAAATGGCCTGTGTTCGCACCATAGGTCTGCGGGCTCTAGTGTTCTGGGAAGCAGTGCTTCTTGCTCCTCACTTCAGCATTTCACCCGGAGCCTGTGTGTGGCTTGATTGGTGGCAGGTACCTTCAGAGCCAGGCATCAGAGCAGCCCATCAAAGACACACATTTTATATCTTGTCAACTCGCAGCTGTCCCAGGCCCTACTTGTCACTCTGTTGGTGGATAGCAAAGAAAGGGTTGTCACTTCACTTCACTGGTCATTCTAAGAGGCTGCTCTGCCTCCAATTACTCGTGGGTGTCAGGAGAAGAAAGACAACTCTGCAGAGGTGTGACGTGGTACAGCACTTCACAGGTGATTACTTTTTCTTTCCATCAGTCATGTAAAGAAAATTCCCCTGCTCACTTGATAATCCTATTTTTTCTTTGAAGTAGAGAAGCTGTCTTGCTACCAAACAAGCCACTGAATTAGCACTGTCATTACTGACTTTTGAACTCATTAGTTCTTACTTAGTATTCTTGAACTGTAGGAAGGTCTAAAAAGTAATTTCTCCAGTGATGATGGTATGAGAGGAGGAAATGACAGTTTTGTACAAAACAAATTGCAGATTGAGTCTTCAGATTTCCAGGCCAGGAAGCCATACAATCTTTTTAGTTGGGTAGTTAATGAAAGGTCAACTTTACTTTGCTTTACATATTATTTAAAAAAAAAACTTTTTTTCCCTTTCATTTGAGTTTATTGGTACATTTTAGATATATATTATGATCACACTCAACACTGAGAATTTGTACCTCTACATAACATATCTTGATTCTTTTTTTTTTCCTCATTGCTTTGTGAATTAAATGTTGCAGTGTCATGTAGATAATTGGTGTGTGTGTGTGTGTGTGTGTGTGTGTGTGTGTGTGTGTGTACCTCAGAGCAGGGCAGATGGTCAGATTCTCTTGATAGGTGACATACTGGCTCTAGCTCAAGAAGAGACCCTTTTTATGTTAAGGATTACGAGTTCATCTAAGTGAAGCCTTAGAACGATGCCTGACATACTAAAACTGTAGGTACTGTGCAAGCTCTGAGTGCTATTAGTGTTACTGTTGCTCCAGTTATTTTAATTCATATATTTTTCCACTGTCCTGTTATCTCTAAAGAGCTGTGGGGTTTAGTTATTGCATCCCCCAAAATTTGTGTTGAAATGTAATCCCCAATGCAATAATATTAAGAGATACAGCTTGTGAAGCAATGAGGAATCTGCTTGCAGAAATGCAAAGTTTCTTTTATAAAAGAGCTGAAGGAAAGTGGGCAGGCAAGCCTCATCTTCTGTTTTTCTGCTTGCTGCCGTGTGAGGACACTGGTCCTCTGAGGAGGACCCGACAGCAGGGACCATCCTTGGAGTAGAAGGCAGCCTCCACTAAACGGTGAGTGCTAGTGTTTGGATCTTGACTCCTCAGCTTTTGAAAGAGTGAAGAACAAATCTACCCACCTTGAGGTATTTTGTTACAGCAGTATGAAAGGACCAAGAGGCTAGATAAACACATCACCTTCCCTGTAATGTAATGAGAATTATTTTTTTGATAGTGGAAAACTTGGTTTTATCATTTAGATTTGTGACTCAGAAGACCATCTGTAAAACGCGCGTGTGTGTGTGAGTGTGTGTGTGTGTGTGTGTGTGTGTGTATTGAAGTATAGAGCATTGCCTTATGGAACCCACGCAAAGGATGCAGCAGGTCCTTTCGAGTAACCAGACTTCATAACTCAGAGCTGGACAGAATGGCTGGCCTGCTGTGGTCATCTTCTGTGCCCATGTCGGCTCTTTATTTTTTCTCCCTGAAGTCCTTCATCGCCTCTGTTTATCTGCATAACAGAGCACAGCATCCTGTATCTCTCGCGCTAATGCACTGTCAAGTCCAGAGCACTCTCTTTTGCTTTCTGTTCTGCATATCTGAAGAATAGATGCTGGTCTGTTTGGGAACACGTGTCCAAACCAGATGTCACTCATCACACAGACATGGTCACGGGGAGCTGATGCCTTTGGAAGGAACAAGCCAGTTCCAGAGAAGGTGATGGATGAACAGCTCAGAAGATGGGCTGCCACCATATGAAAGAGCAGACCTGGATTCTGCCTCTGCCTTCTTCCTGTGGAAACTGACCAGGAGGGGCTGACCAGTGAGATGATAACACCCGAATTCTGGGAGTGTGAAGGGAATAGGCAAAACCAGCACAGAAAGCTAGCTAGTGAAAGCTTCTGCATGCCTTGCACCACTGAATTGCTCCTTCAGTCTCTTTAAAGCAACTGTGTGTTTACATATTCATAGTGGCTCCAAGGAATTCCAAATAGATGATGAGCTCAATGCAACATACCTACATGCTGAGTCTAATCTTCTTAGCATGTTCGCTCCTATCATTCTCCACATTCCCACATTTTCTGCCAAAGGTTTTGTGCTCCAGAAGTAGTGGGAGCAGGATTTAATAGACACTGTCATGAAGGAAAGAATGAGGCTGTATCTCCTTCATGTGTATTGTTTGTCCCCATTGCAATTTTAGCTTTACTTGTATAATCATTTGATCAGTGTTTCTTAATTAGAGTGTAATGCCTCACAATTTCTCACTCATAGTCTAGTGTCTGGTGAATAAGAAGTGCTTATTGTGTGAGTGTGCTTGTGTGTGTGTATGTAAATATACACATATATATAGTGAGTGAATGAATGAATAATTGCTTGACAGTAGAAACACCTAAAGCCTAGGTGGAAACTAGAGGAAATGAATTAATAGAAGTCTTTCTGCATTTTTAAGACTGAAGGATGATTTGATTATTTTTCTTTATTTTTAATATACAAAAGTACTATTTGCTCATTTAAAAAATTCAGAGACTACGAACAGTATAAGAAGACGAAGCCATGTTCTCTTCCCACTCAAAATTCCATCATGTAGAAGTTTACACATTGAATATCCCTTATCCAAGAAACGTGGGACCAGAACTGTTTCAGATTGAGTTTTTCAAATTTTAAAAGTTTACTTGCATAGACTTTGCCAGTTGAGATTTCCTAATCCCTAAATACAAAAATCTGAAAAGTTTCAAAATCTGAAGGGTTTTGAGTGTCAGGTCTATTCTCAAAATGTTTCAGATTCTGGAGCATTTTTTACTTCAGATTTTTGGATTAAAAATGCTTATCTGTTCTCATACAACATTTATATACACAAAGTGCTGTAAATTGTTTTAAAAAGTGATAGTGCTATAAACATTGTGATTATTTCTTCACTTACTACATGGTGGACATTTTTTTCTTGTTAGTACCTCCTAGTTATTGCAGAGGGGTATACAAAGACTGAATTTGATGCTGGGAGACAACAGCATGCTAACAGTCCAGTACAGCTCCACCTTCTATTTTCGGTAGCTGCCTACCTGAAGAGAGTTTTAGCTGGAGTTGGTAAAAACAACTTGTAAATCAAGTCTGGCCCACTACCCATTTTTTAAATAAAGTTTTATTGGAACACAGTCAGACTTGTGTTTATACATCGTTTATGAAGGCTTAATGCTATAATAGTTGAGTTGCTGACACAGAAAATATATATTCTGTCATTGTGCAATAATCCTCTCTGGTCCTTAAAAGTAAAGTTTCCTGGTCCTTCACAGGGTCTGTGGGGGACCAGTTTGTCTCTGTCTTGTTGGCCCATGTAGGATTCAGTATCAAAGACAATGCACTAGACTCAGTCAGTTGGTAAAGACACCAAAATTGCTTAGTATTTGTAGATACTGTAGTTTCTGCTTTCTTCTGGCAGAACTGGAAAGGTAACTGGAATGGAGACAGGATATGCCTGGTGTGTATGGTTGTTATTACTACAGCTTCTCTAATTAGGATCCTGTTTACATTTCTCAGAAAAATACACGCGTCTCCACATATCCCCCACATCTGTTCATTTTCAGAGTGTTCTTAGATTATTACCAGGTAACTAATAAAGCACAACATAATGAAGCCAGAGCCCATATTTATTACTCTCACTCAGTGAGTGGCAGAGAGTGCACAGGGCGTGGTCACAGATTTCCCGATTGGAATCCATCCAGGAGCAGTATTTGACCAGGACTGCCATCCCCTTTCGAGATGTCATTGGTTAGC
The DNA here is from genome assembly GCA_004026965.1 of Petromus typicus. Classification (NCBI taxonomy): domain Eukaryota; kingdom Metazoa; phylum Chordata; class Mammalia; order Rodentia; family Petromuridae; genus Petromus; species Petromus typicus. The sequence continues at coordinate 49,233 of PVIR01004760.1, read as the reverse complement.
CAGTGTGTTTCGTGCTTACCATCAGAGAGCACGTAATTGGACTGCGGTTCAGTGGACTCCAGGACTGCTGGTGTCCAGTGGCACACAGGAGGGAAGGGGAACAAAGCTAACCAGTTCCGCCAGATAGCAGAGAACATGGAATCTTGAATTTTAACATGCAGGGATAGCCTGAAATTTATTTAAAGTCCCCTGCAGGCCTCTGATCAGACACTCAGGCTTCCTGGACCCGGCTTAGGACCTAGGAGTACAGATGGTCAATAAGCTCCTTAGATGAGACTGAGAGAAACATTCCCTTGACCACCGTTGGAGACCAGTGCTTTCCTTGAAAGACACCTGGTCGCCTACTTTCCCATTCTCTTCTCTGCTTGTCTTGCCACAGCATGAACCTTGGTAGAGATATGAGCATGGACTCTGCACATAGTTACACAGGGCACATGATGGTTGCACTCAGGGAAGAGAGGCCTCGTCACGTTTTTTGGCACGGCCCTAAGTTCTGCACATTCTCTTCCGTTCTCTCAAAAATGTTTGCACCTAGGAAAACCACTGGGCTCCATTTGAGTCATCAGTACACTGTGCCCCTGATTAGTAAGTAACACTGTCATCTTCCCGGTGTTACCTCCTTCCTCTCCGCTTTTGTCTCGTGCTAATCTCATGATAGGACTTCCATCAGGAATTATCCAAATGTAAGCAGCTCCAAGTAGACTGTCAACTTCATGCAGCCCCAGCCATATCTGTTTTGTTCTCTGTCTTTGCACCGAGCCCAGAGTTTGTAAAAAAAAAAAAAAGAAGAAGGGCTCAGAAACTGTTTGATAAAGAATGAATAAATAAAGAGTGAACAGATGAAGGAGGCAGGACAGGGCAAATCTCTGAAAGCCTGCTCACATCTAAGGACACCTGTAAGACTGTTTGATGATGTTTTGCGTACAGGGAACCAGATCTGGTGATCTCAAGAACTTGCAGACTTGATTTGAAATGTGTCTCCTTTACATCTGGACTTGTGTCCAATTATTTTCTTCTGACAAATGTCCCCCTCCCCTCACTACAGTCCTTACTCCTGAGCACCACCAAACAAAGTGGGTTTTCTAAAATCATAGTGTTTAAGGAAGTAAGTTTTGAGATATGTGTATCTTATTTAGTAGGTTGCTTTTATCCCCTGTGACCAGTTTTGTAAATTTTTGTTTATTTGCTGGATCTTCCGTTTGTACTGCCAACAAATGGGAAATCATATTGAAGCAATAATTTTCCTTCTTTCAAAAGTACATATCTTAGAATTTAACTGGTGTAAGTTGGCAATATTCTACCTTAAAATAACAACGATACAGGATAGTTTATAATGTTTAAAACATGCTGGAAAGGAAAATTCTACCATTAGCACTATTCTGTAGCTTTTAAACAGTTGATATAATATTTTTTGATGTTCGAGTCACCCTTCCCCGGTGGACTCAGTGCTCTTCAGTGTGCAGCCTCCAGGGTCTGGCCAAGGCGGCCCCGTGCCAGGCTGTCGGTATGGTTAGTGGGCTTCAGGAAGATCCGGACCCTTGGCGGAGCCTGCCAGAGCTCACCACTCATTTCCTCTGTGTGCCTTTTTCTTCATTTGAAATCAGTGTTTTTCTAAATAAAACTGAACAAAAATAAAAATAAATTGTGTATATTTATGGTTTACAACATATTAGAGAAAATATAGCTGTAGTAGAACAGTTTTAATATTGGAGCTAATTAACATTTCTATCATCTAACACAGCTGCTTACCTTTTGTCAAAAGAGCAGCCAGTAGTTTAACAAAATTCTTAGTAGAGTATAATTTATTACTATGTAGTCTCATGTTGTATATTCTCTAGATTTTGTCATTTTACGTATCTGGTGCATTGTGTTCTTTCTCCCTTTTTTTTACTTTCTTCATTTGTCTGGTTAATAATCTAAGTTGTGATCAGTTAGTCCCCTTTTTTTGTTTTTCCAGATTTCCTCAGTGTAGCCTGGGGCTACTTCTTTCTGGTCCATGTATCCTTTTGTGGTATCCGTCTCTTTTCCAGCTGTTTCACATTTCCTGGCGCTATGTCACGTTCCAGATCACCTCCTTCCTTCCGTGTCTGTTCCCTGGAGTCAGCCATTCTCCAGAAGCTCTGGCACGTCTGCAGTGTTGGAGAGCGGAATTTAGCGCGGAAGCTGTGAGGTCGCAGTGCGGGAGGGCTGGGGAAGCCAGCGTCTGTGAAGCACCCACCACAGCTATTGCTGTGTGTCTTGCTTTATTCAGTAAATCCTATGCGTTTGCGGTGAGTCCCTAAATCATGTGATAAATTCTCCTGCTGTTCTCCTGCCTAAAATAGGGACTCTGGGGTCCTTGAATGATTTTTAATTGTCATTACTTTCAGCAAGACTTCTTTGAATGTATTATTTTTTTCTGAGAGGCAGATATATTTGTCTACCAAGTCTTATCTGTTTTACTTAACCAGTTGTTCGTTACAAATAAATCACCAGCACATAAAATATACATTTTTTAAAAAATCACAAAATAGTAGCTTAGCATTTTGCCTTAAATTATCTGCAATTATTTCCATAAGAGAAGGGAATGAATTTTCCTCTCACATTTAACTATTCACCACAATAGTGACTGTTTAACGTTCTGTTTGATTTAGTAATAAAAACTTAGTGTTTGATTTTTTCTCATGATCAGGGTTAGTGTAATGATTTCAATCATGTTTATTTTGTTCCTCATAATTAATTATGAAAGTAATTATTTTACTGCTAGCACTCCTCTACTGGTACTGTACCATGTCACAGCACCATTACTGCCACACTGTGATGTGATAGTAATGATTCGTCTTCATCTGCATCTTGCTACACATACGGGCACCATTAGTCACAGTCTGCCCCTGACCTACCCACACCCCTCAAAAAAGAAGAGGAGGAGAAAAGGGGAAAGAAAAGGAGGAAGATAAAGAATAAATTCTTCTGAAAGGCTTCTGTTAAGTCTTATTACCCCATGGTGTGGCGTGTTTAGGGAAAAAAAAACTCACTCTTCTTCCACAGGAACATATAATGAGTGTATGAAGAAAATATGAATCATTTTATAACTTGGCTATTTAAAGCAAAAGAAATAGACTTTTCAGAGTCTCAGACTTCACATTAAAGTACTGGACTTCATTCTGAATGTTTTGAATATTTATGGTGCTTGATGTTTGGACTTTTTAAAAGGTCACTTGAAAATGAAGTCACTTTCCTTTTGAAGTAGAAGGTGAACATGAAGAGGGAAAGAGGTTTTAATGAAACCCTGATGTCTGCTCTCTTGCAAAAGGTCTTGGTTTCCTGTAGTAACTGCGTTGCTTAATGGCTTCCCATGGGAGAGATGACCACGTCTGAGGTGTGAAGTGTCTCAGCTCAGGGATTGGAGCTCCCATGGCATTGGTGATCAGTTACGTGAACCACTGTCCACTGACCACTGTGGATGAAACACAGCATCTGTATTCATTTGCAACATGTAATGTGCAGAAACATGCACATTTCACGCACTCTTAGTTATGATATTTTACCTGCTAATGATAAGACACCAATATAAAAAGTATTCAAAACAAAAGAATGTCATCTGAAGGATTTAGGAGTGTGACATAAAAAATAGGGGAAGAGCATATGCTGCTCTTCCTGAGAATACTGAGCTTCTGGACCATCTCTGTGTCTTGAGTAGTAGGTGAGTTTTGCGATAGAAAATGCAGGTCCTTTGAGATGGATGGGGAAAGAGTTCTTTGATCAGATTAGTCTGAGCCACGCTCCAGACCACATCTACCAGCTCTAGAATTTCAGTGTGCTTTTCAAGAGTAAAGCCTATTGGAAGGGCTACAGTAAAGAAATCTGTTTGGCCTCATTACCCCCATCATTTCTATACTCAGGTGAGCATTGCTTTGCAACATGTCACTGTAGACAAATGACTTGAGTAATAAATTTAATTGGATTCCTGGAGTTGGATTGTGTCACGTTTAAGTGGTCGGGATGAAGACTTGTTAAGAGACTTACTTCAAGGTCTCACTTCTCTTTTGAGATTCTGGGTCCAGTACTTTTCCTACCGCTGACGTCTGTGTGTCCTGGCAGAGAAACTATCTCTCTTGTGGTTGCATACTTTGTGCTGTACCACATAGTCCTAGGATCCTCAGTGGAGTTAGTGGTTATGCTGTTGGTACTCATGGCAAACAGCCTGCTATTCACAGACGTTTCCACCGTTCTAGTTCAGTGTGTGCCTTTGTGTATCACATAAGGCTGATATTTTGGGCTTTTTCTGGTCATGAATGCATTTTGGTTCAAAATCTTATTGAGATTTTTGGATGATTTTTAGTGGCATTCTGAATGATGACACTTTATTCCTTGAATCCAAATAAAATACATTTTAGTTTGCTGCAGTGTGTTTTCATTTCTTCATGTCTTGGATCAAGCAGGAGGAAATGAAGGGTCAAGAGCTCTAACAGGCCAGATTCAGTGGTCCTAGTCAGGAAGCCAACTCATCCAGCCGAAAACTCTGAGAACACCAGATCTTCCACGAGTGGGTCTTCTGGAAAAGTGACATGATCTGAGTAGGGAAAAAGGGATCGACCATCAGACGTGGAAATGGAGGGGGAGTCCCAAGAGTACAAACTCCAGTGACTTCTAGCAACAGAAATCACGTGATCTCACCCTGAGTCCCAGCACGCTGCCCCAAGAATAATCAGCAGGAATAGCAAAAACAGTAACACTGTTATGTCTATCTACAAGTCTTTATCAGGTGTTGTATTAAATGCTTTTGAGGAAGAGATTCATATCTGAAATCCAGCCATTTGTTGAATGAATGAATGTGTTTTGATTTGTCTGCATTCCCACTGGGGGAATACCTTTGGATTCTGTGTAGGCATGAAGGTCAGTAAGAAACCTGTTGTCTCAGAAGAGTTTATAACATAATATAGGAGAAAAGATTGGATATGAAAGTGGAAAACTTGCATGGAAAAGGTAACCCTGTGGAAGTTTAGAAATAAGGAAAAATTTCCAGTAAGGATAAGCAGTGATTACTTCAGCCAAATTGAAAAACAAAGCTTTAAATTTTTGTGTGGGTGCATCAGCTAACTATTTCATAGCACTGGTGTGTAACAACCAGCCCATAAACATGGTGGCTGGAAATAATCGTTTATTCTGACTGTTGCTTCTATGCATCAGTTTGGCTTGCCTTGTGTCTGGGCTGTGTGCTAGGCTCATATATCATACTCTTCAAGAATTATCAGAAACAAAAGTATCTTTCTCATAGAAAAGAAGAAGAATGCAAATCTCATTTCAAGCTTCTGATCAATTTGCATCCCTTCATGTACCAAGGGCCATGTCAATTCTGGTATCACAGGCATGAAGGAGTATACTCTTCTCAAGGAGGAGAGTGTTCCTCAAGGAGAGAAAGGAGAAAGCTTTAGTTTTTGCTAAAAAAAAAAAGTAATCTATTCTCATGGAGAATACTAGAAGATTTTTTTATATATGGGAAATCAGTTGGGAATTGGTGAGATTTAGGTCTTAAAAGGGATATGGAGGGCTGCATGAGAACAGCTTGAATTCCAACCAAACAAATGCAGTGAATTTTTGCAGTGGGCTAGAGGACACAAGATAATTTGGGGGGAAAATGGACACTGAGAATCCCTCCCCAAAATGCATTAGTTGGGTGATTTGGGAAAACAGGTTTAGGAGAATGAAGGCAATAGCCATACTGTTAAGTGATTGAGAAGTAGAGAAACAAAAACAAATTGGTGTCACTGTCACTTCAGTCATCAAGGGCAGGAGTGAAGGGGACCTTAAAATGAGGAGCAAAATGAGAGAGAAACAGTGCTGTGAGTGCACGTATTCAGCAGAGGAAGATTCTGAGGCTGGTGCTGTCCCAAGATGTTGCACCATAGACTGTGGAAACCACTGTCATCCTGATCCCTTGGAAGGTAGCAGGGCAGTATTTTGAGTCAGACAGTGCACCTCCAGTAGCTTTGTCATACACACATTTGTAAATGCGACAGATTGAAGCAGTCACAACACTTTTGAATATTGAGAAGACCGTCCCTACTACTTAATATGCTCAGGGAACTTATCTTCAGACATTAGGTGGGGGCACAATATTTACCTGTGCAGTTAACAAGCGACTTACGAACACAGGCAGTCACTTGAGTTGTTAATTAATGTTTAATTTGTTAATTGCTCACACCTGCAGACATTTCCCCCAATAGGAAAGAAGACCTAATTTCAACCCAGGGTGATAAGAGTTGGGATTTTCTTTCAGGAATCTCTAATCACAGCTCATGTGTATTCTTGAGAATTTAGTAACACAATGCAGCCATGCCCTGAGTGTAATGGACCGCAAGCTAAGCACAGGGCAGGAGTAGGGTCCAAGGATGAAAGTGCAACACCTCTTCTCAAGGACCAAACACTGCAGTTGCATCAAGATGGCCCAAGCAGATGGAGTAATGAGCAGGTCCGGTTGACGTTCTTGCTTTACTAGTTCGGAGCCATAACTGAGCATCATGCAGGAGATGTCGAGTGCTCTATGCAGCAGGGTGACGAGCACAAGCTAGAGCTCCAGACTGCCTGGGTTGGAATCTCAGCTCTTCACTCTGTGACCTTGGCCAAGTCTTCCTTCTAAGTATCAACTGGAGGTAACAAGGGCCCTCACTATGAGTCATTGGGAAGAGCAAGTTAATACAGAAATGTACCCAGGGAGGCATGGCGCACAGGCAACGTGTACACTCCTGTTCTGGGTTTTGTTGTTGACTTGTCATCACTGGCTTGCTGTTTTTGGTTGACTGACTCTGGGGTTAACGTATTGTTTGCTGAAGATTTAGAGGTGATGACAGGCACCTCATGGAGTCCTTTGCATGGCATCTTGTAATATTAGCACCAGATCCCCTAGAAAGATTCTTTTCTAGCCATTGTAAATATGACTAGTGACAAATTGGAGGTAGCATGCTGGAAGCCACTTTGACTTATTCCTCTTAAAGCAAGTGACGCTCTGTGGGAGCGTCTCCCCGAGGCAGTCACATCAGGGCTAGGCACACCCTTCACCTCGCTTCCTCAAGGTTCTTTCTTCTTCCTGTCTCACGTCCTTCATCATAAGCGCCCTCTGTCTTGCTTTTTCTTCCCCTTATTATGAACACTTTTATCATTGGTAAGGTCAGTCCTAGCAGCCGGGGCTCCAGTTTGGACAGGCAACTCTTGCCCTGTAAGCACTTTGGGCAAGGTGGATGTAGGTTAAAAAGATCTTCTTTGGAGCTACCATAGAATCTGAGTTTGGAAAGACGCACAGCTTATGTCCATGTGGGACAGGGTCAACGTGGTAAAGGACAGCAAAAGCACAGAGGTGCAGCCATGGGGAGATACTCAGTGCCAGAATGAAAAGACCAGTACTAGAGCGGTTGTGCTGTCCAGCAGAAATACTCTGCCAACAACATGTGTTATTTTGTTTTGTCTGGTTCAACATAAAAAGAAAAGACAAGTAAAATCACTCTTAATGAGTCTCTGTTTTAACATACTCTATCCAAAGTAGTTATGTTAATCTGTAAACAATGTAGATAAATTGAAGTAATTCACATCCTGGTTTGCTGGCGCAAGGTCTTTGAAGTCTGGTTTGTCTTTCATATTCCTGGCTCCCAGTGTAGGCAGCCATGTGGTTCCATGTGGACAGTGGCGACTTGATAGACCAAGCAGAACTCAAATGTGGTAAGGGGGGAAGAGAGTGGAGATACAGGCTAACGCAGATCAAGGAGGGTTCTGCTAACCATAGTAAAGCCTAGTAGGGTGCACACACAGAGAGTTCTCTTTAAAAGACAGGAAAAAACAGACAGGAAAAACTGTAACTGGACTTCCTGTTGTCACTTGAGAAGTCCCGTAGGAACTTCTCCTCCTGTCTTACCCAGGGGATAGCGCTTAACTGTACTTTAACTGAATCATTTGAATGTAAGAAACTGCCATTCAACTATTTAGAATAAAAGTATTAAGGAATTTACTGAAAATGCTTACAGAGTAAAACTGGAGAGGTCAAGCCCTGTATGTCCTCTGTCCCATGGTCCGAACCTTTCAGTTACATTTTGGTTCACTGTGCCATTCCCTGGATCTCTGGCACGTTAAATGTGCTCACTGAGTATTGAACTGTGAGTAGAGGAGCCCTTCTCCTCTGGGCGGCCAATGCACTGCAGACTGTTCAAAGCAGAGCTGCCTTGGTGCTAACGGGATAAACAGCCCACTCCTCTGTCGCGCTTTCTTAGACGTGGCTGCTGCAGAACACCTGGAGACACTGTAAGTTACGATGCTCTCTCCTCTGACCTCGGTGGGCCCAACCTCACACGGGAGGGCAGAGCGGGCATGTGTGAGCCCAGGCCTGGATGTGGACCTCACGCTGCCGTCCCACGGCAGAGCCCGCACCTTCCTGTCAGAGGGAACAAGAAGCAGCCTGGAGTGTCTCGAGGAAACGTCTCAGCTCCGACTGAAGGGTGAGGACGAGCTGAGTACACCGAGCGGAAGAAAAGTATATGGGCAGAAAACCATTTGGATATGATAAACTTATATTGCTTCGCTCCTGCATTCTAATCACCTGTCTCTAAGGAGACTGTGTATGTGAAAGTGTTCAGAAAGGTGTAAACTCCGTTACGACAGTGAAGCATTATTATTTCATGGAGAAAACCTACGTTGAGTGAAGGGAGAGCAGAATGAATATTTGATAGAGGAAGAGCTCTGCAGCGCACTCTCTCCCCAACGAGGAGCTTTGCTAGAATCACAGCAAACCGCTCCCTCAGCCATAGCACCCAGAGTGTCGACGCTAACTGCATTATTTAATATGAAAATAATGGTTCAGCTGAAACTGTCTAAAATATATGTCTCGTTTACTGTGAGGGCCCTATGTCATGACGGCAGGCCGTCCCTGCGCCTTGCTGGACCCTGGGCCCGGAGCAGCGTTGTTGTGCACAGTGCTGTGAGTACACGTTGTCAAAGGGAGGAGGAGAAGTAGATGTCTTTATGCCAGGAGATCATCTGTCTTTAACTGGTTTCCTGTTTTGTCATGAATAATAACAGCTCATAATTAAACTATCCAAATCGACCCTGGAAGAGTCTGCTGTCACTTTAGACTGCTTTATTTTTCTTATAACATAGTTAATACCCAAATGGTTCTCAATATTTTTTTTTAAAAAAAGTGATTTCAAATGATGAGCCAGAAACCCCCTCACGCTTTGTGCATGTCCGGAAGTTGCCCTCCCTGTGCTGTGCGTCCTTCCGGGCGCTGGCTGTGTCTCTGCTGGCCGCCGTGTGGAGCAGTGCCTCGACTGTTCACACGCTGCCCTGCCTGGGCTTCTTTGTGTGATTCCGAGTATACTCATGAGCTTTATCCTTGTGCGAGCAACATCCACTCTCCTTAGTTACTTCACGGCTCTTCTTACATGAAAACGTCATGATTTGTGCAGACTTATATTTTACTAGTTTAGTAGTTCAGAAATAGTTTTAAATAAATACCTTTGAAAGTATATCTTCTGTGTGTCTAGTTTAGATTCTCAGGATTTGCTGATAGGGCAGCACTCTTAGTCATGGTTGCGGAGGTTTGTGTTTTTCACTTAAAAATCTGGTGTAGAAAAAATTCTCTTGCATGATGTATTCTTAGGTGTCAGTTTCTTAATTGACAATGTAATTGTGAAATTTAAATGTATGATAGAATCAAATATTTCACCCACACACACCCACACACACGCAGGCAGACGCACATGAAGGTAGTTTCTCAGTACGACAGTTTGGGCCTTAGACTAGGAGCCCTGTGGAGTGCTCACAGCCCTCCCTGCTGCTCACAGCCTCGTCTCAGTGTCTCGCTTAGAGAATCCTGTGCGCTTACGCAGGGAGCAGAACTTGCAGCTCCTGAGGCATCCCTGATGTCACAATTTTTCTTCCCTCCCAGGCTCAGGATCTCAAGATAAATTAACCCTGAGTATTTTGTTGCAGTCTGGATCTGTTATGTTATGTTGTTAAGGAAAATGAAGGAGGACACGTGGCCCTTCAGAAGGTGAGCCACATTTACAGCTTGGACACTGGCACCAGGACTGTTACTAAGGGGTTTGTTGGAGGAACAATGAATAGAAGAAAGTGAAGCAAAAGAAACCGAGCTTGTGGCTCTTGTAGGTCAGTCACTGTCTCTCCGAGCACTGGAGAGAACTGGTCAGAACTGGCTGCCACTGTTAGGAGCAGGGGTGCCCCGTTTCAGTCGGGGCGTCCATCTGGATGGCAAGCTCGTATAGGTCGTTAGCGATGGAGTTGGGCTGTCAAATGGAAATTCCCAAAGCCCACAACATTGAGCCTTCATATGGACTCAAAAGAGAAAGCAAAGAGTTGCTGTGCAAGTGATGTTAGCAGGACGCAAGGTCTTCCAGATCGATAGCCAAAACAGCAAAGGCCATTGTTGAGCTCGGCTCTGATACTCCAGAGAGCATCTGTGGCTCTGTGAGCAGCCAGGTTGTATTCTGTGCATCATGTGAGGAAGGAACCCAAGCTCAAATAGAGGGTCCTTACTTCTTCCAGTGAGATGAGAGTGCGTAGTTTTGACTGCCCATCTATCTTCATAAGGTTATCTTTCTTCAGGAAAACCCAAAGCATACTCATTCATCGCATATTCCCATGCTGTGTGTGCTTATTTCATTTAATAAGGATTTATTAACAGACCCTACACGATGTGGCTGGTATGGTAAGTCCTAAGATACACATCCTTCTCTGTAGTGCGTACCGGGAAGTGGCATCATTTTACATGTCTTCCCAAACATAAATCTGAATTTCACCATCTCTGCTTCTGTACTGAATTCCTTGCGGAGCTGATTACAGATGCACATTCATGACCAGGGTTGTCCTCAAACGGGGCTTTCGGCTCGTGGGTCCACTTGTAAGCTGTGTGTTGCAGAGATGGGAGGAATGGGAGGTCCTGTCTGATTTTGAAAGGCTTAATGATAGTTTTAAAGTACTTTCAAATACGGTAAACACTGTGAACAATTAGGAAAAAAAAGGATAAAATACTCTGTATGTCCCTATAGTTTTATAATCTTGTTCAAGAATAAAAGCAAGATGCCACAAATAATATGACAGTAATTAATAGCAGATGATTATGGGGCTGAAAATTGTAGGTATGTGACAGGTGGGTGGAAGTGTCAGAACTTCATACACTATTTTTGTGGGCAGGAGATGGCCACATTTTGGCCAGTTTGGCCTTGAACTTGGATTCTCTTGTCTTAGCCTCCTGAGCAGCCGTAAAGCTTCACCTACTTACTCACACTAACTGCTCTCTGGACAATGGGATATTGGCAGTGCGCTTGAATCAGCAGGACATTATTAGTTAACTATGTAAATAATATAGTTAACTATGTAAATAACTTCGAAAAATCCCGAATTCTCTAAAAATCACTATGTTAGCCTGGGAATAGGACACTTCTAAACGTCACTGGTAAATTTATTTTGAGGTTCAAGATAAAAAGGGGAAAAAAGGTGAGAAATGAGCTTTCTAAATAAACCTGACATTGATTTATGTTTTAATGTAAATAGTGACCTCTCATCCAAGGTCACCCCTAGCCCTAAACAGCTGGCTACTGTCCTGGGATTCTGTGGTGTGAATCGCCATTGGCTTGGCTGAGAGTGTGTCCACCCGCGTGGGAATGAGTGCAGTAACAGCAGTCTTGCTACAGTGGCTTGAACAAGGCTGTGTTTCCCAGGGTGACAGAGGCCCTCCTGCAGGTCGGCAGCATCCGTCCTGCCAATTCCTTGGGTTGGTTCTTCTGCAGAAAGAGGACAGACAAGTGGCATAGCAATTCCGATTCCTTTCTTGTAGAGAAGCACACCGCTTTCCAGAGTACCCTGCTAGATCTCTGCTTACCTCCCGTTAGCAAAGATTCTGTTGAGGTCAGCACGCACGTCTTCAGGGAACCTCAGAGAGCAATTAGCACACTATGGAATAGAAGCAAGGAGAAGATAATGGGCTGGGAATGAGCACAGAATCTTCAAATTCCATTTTATTGATAGGGGCAGATGAAGTCTCCCAGTTACATAGCTAGGTGACACCTGAGGAAGTGGCCCGGTTGACATTCACTCCACTGTTGGTTACGCCAAAGACTTTGCACTTGATCTATAAGCTTAGAACTTGCAGGCAGCTTCACATTCTAACATATTGTGTTTCTATGAATCCAGCAATATACGTAGTACACACGTTTATAGTTCTCATTTTTTAAAACATTCCAGTTTGGTTTTGGAGAGTCCTCTCCTTTGTCAGTTGCTTGTTCCCTGCCTAATTAATTCATACCTATAGAAAAAAATCTAAGTGCAAATATAAACTAAAATGGAACTGTTTGGACTCGTATATCCTCACACAGATTTCCCTTATTCCTGGAGTGAGTTAGTGAGTGAGTGAGTGAGTGAGTGAGTGAGTGAGTGAGTGAGTGTGTGTGTGTGTGTGTGTGTGTGTGTGTGTGTGTGTGTGTCCCCCCCCGCGCCAGCGCGCGCATGCGCACTTTGCTTTGTGTGCCAGACTTCCCTTTCGCTGCTATGAAATGAACAACTCTCCTCTACTGACTGCTGCACCGTTTCTGCCTTGCCGCAGACGTGAAAGCCATGGGGCTGGCTGAGCATGGACTGTAACCATAAGCCAAAATAAATCTTTCTTCCTTGTTTGCATTGCTTTCCTCTCGTATTTTATCACAGCGACAAAAAGCTGGATAACACAGAGCTTTTGCTCAGTGGCGTGGTATTACACTTTCTTTACATTTTACTTCTTTTTAATCATAGTATGTTTTACTTGAAGGGTAAGCCTTTCGTCGTGCTGTGTGTACTGTTTCATATTGATAAACTGAACTGTATTTAACCCAGTGGCTGGCACCTAAATTCCTTCTAGGTTTTATGTATGTGTTTATGGTGCTGGAGATTGAATCCTGGACTTGGGCCTGCTAGCCATGCACTGTACCACTGAGGTATTTCCCCAGCCTCAGTTTTAATTTTGGTATGCAATACTGTGAAGTAAACATTTAGGTATGACCTATGTAAGAATATCTGTAAGACAGATTCATTGCAATGAATTTGCTAAGCCAAAAGGTTCATGAATTGATCAACTTGATAAGAGACTATCACATGCCTGAAAGCTTGTGGCAAATTTTCCCGATGACCAAGTGGAGGAAATATCTCATTTTTATCTCTTTCCCCAGTTTTATTTATTTTTATTTCAGTGGCATTTTTCAGGATTCTGAGTGACATTATCTGTCAGGTAGACTGTATTTGATTTAATTATATGAGATTCTTTTTGTCCAAAGAAGAAAAAACCAGTGAGCAAACGTGGGAGATCATGTCCCAGCAGCATTAACCAAGACAGTTCAGGGGGGCTGTTTTTCTAATTCACGGATACCCCCAATTGTATGGTGGTGTTTTACATAGATTTCCAACTCCAGCCTGGAAATGGGAAGTTGTCCACATCACATTTTCAAGGGCATCAGCAGTGTGCTCCGTAGCCTTTCTAGTTGTGTCCTGTTAGGTGCTCGTCACATGGTCTCCAGGGTGCTGCCGAGCCAATTCCGGAGGTAATGGGAGGGGAGCCCGAAACGACGTGCTCGCTTTTCCTGTATTTGCTCCTTTTTAAGCCTCCAATGAGGCACCACAGATGATGACCCTGTGCGCTTCTGCAGCTGGCTCCTCATCAGAAGCTGTGCACCTTCTACTGGAAATGTTGATTTCTCCCCTGGACGCTCTACTCAGAGTAAAGTTTCTTTATTGTGATATGAGACATAGCATCACTTTAGTCTTCTGTTAGTGTTTCTTATCTCTTGCTCTTTTCCAGTTGCCCTTGGAGTCTCTCTCTCTTTTCTTTGCCTTTCCTATGAATTCTCTGTTGTTGTTCCAGTTGAAATCCATTTCTAGCATTATAACTGTCCTTATTTCTGTGAATCCCCTCTCTGCTTTCCCTTCATAAGATATATTCACCCTATTTGAAAGAAAATATCATTTGTTTCCTAGCATATGATGTGAATAACAGTGAAATGTTTGTTTAAAATTAATGCTTTGAGCAAAGAATCCTGTTTATTTGACATGCAATATTTTAATATTTAACATACTACGATGTAAAACCTTTGCATGAAAAATCTCCTAGTATAATCCGGTTCCCTAACAATTTACATTTAGCTGCAGTGTTTTATTTGCTGTAATTATTCACTGACAAAATAGAGAATATAACTGCAAAAATATAAAATGCTCTTGGTTTGCTTTTTATTTCATAATGGGGAAAAAGTTCTTTATTCTTGTGGGAAAGAACATAGAAAAAGAAAAGGTAGCTCAGTCAGATATCTGTCTCTGTAAACCGACTTTTCAGCCCTGGGATTCCAGCCAGAAAGGCTTCCAGAGAATTTGGAAGAGGCCAAGTGGTGCAGACTGGGTTGAGGCAGAGCCGGGGACCCTCACCTTCCACCTGTCCATTGAAAAGCTCTCAGTGACCTCCCATGGTTCCTTTTTCCACGTGGCATGTCGAGATCTGCTCTGAAGCTGTTGACATTTCTTAGATGAAAGGGCTGTTGTTAGAAAATGCCCAACCCTGGCACTCAGTTCTCTTCCTATTATGTTCAATCTTCAAAGAAACAGGTTTTGGTGAGATTTGGGGACCAAGTGGAGCGTGACAGCCAATGTTTAAGTGTTCAGGTGCAACCGGTGCGCCTCCTTGGACTTCCTCCGCTGTGAGCAAAGCGCCGCCTGCGTCTGCAGAGAGGAGTGCTCGCATTTCCGGGCCTTGCCTCCTCCATAACACCTTCATTTCCGGTTTGAAAAGTAAAAAGAATTTCTGTTTCAGGGATTCCCAGTAGGATTCTCCCAAGAAGTAATTAATAGAAGAAATAGAAGCAAGATTTTTCTTTATGGTTAAATTAAACAAGAACACTCCAATCAAAACAAAACAAAAGATTCATTTTGGCATCATACTTGGGGCAAAACTCGTATTACATGTAGAAAATTTGAAAATGGCAAAGACAACTTTACATTGAATTCGTACAGTTCAAAATGTCATTTTTCTTCTAATAAGCTACTTTCTTCCCAGATGTCATTCAGGTCTCATGCATCTTCTTCAAAGCTGATAGTGAACCTTTAGGACAAACGGTAGATGGGGAACCCACCTACCAAAGCAGTCAGTATGTATTCTGGGATTTCAGACCAGAAAGTACTTAACGGACAAAGTTAACTGTTGCATAAACTATGTGTTGTCAGAATTTGGGAGACTTTTAGAAGTTCATATATATTAAGTGACATGAATGAAGTAAAGGGACGGTTCAAACAGTAATGCAGAATTTAGTGACCCTTAGTCTCCCAATTGTTTTTATGATTTAAATTCTTTTTGACTTGATTTTTAGGTCATTAAAAAGCTGATTTTTGAGTTGAAAAATCTCAGAGAAACCCTTTTCATATAGCATGGAGATGGAGTTCAGCAAATATTTTAAAGTCCTAATTATATTTTCTAGTATGTTCTTATTATGATTAAAGGTATAGGGTTGTGTTAGGGCTAATAACTTTGTCTACTGCCGTATTTCTGCAAGTCGTAAGGAATCGGTTCACTACTCACTTTTTACGTGCAATTGGGCATAGAGAAAAGGAAAGGGAAACGCGCAGGAGGTCCAATCCAACACCATGAATCGAATTTGCTCTTCCTGGATGATACATGGTATGGCCATCCCAGAATATCCTGTTGAAGTTACTCTCTTGGATTTAACAGATAAATAGGAAAGCTTCGTGCGGTGAAGGGAAACTTACTGCAAAGCCACATGCCATCTTGCCCTGGAATTGGAAAGCTGACAGAACTTGCGAAGATCTAGGCAGCCCTCATGAGACTCGTGGTCACAGAGAATCTCTAGTGTTTACTCCTTTATACCAAGGTTTGTTTTCCTGGTTCTAGAACCTTCAGATAACCAGCTTGGACTTGACCGTGCTGGTTTCTGCCATGAGCTGTTCCCCTAAGTTCTTCCCCTTTACTCTCTTTTATATGAGCAGTTGAAATTTATGTTGTAATTTATCCAACATTTCTGCTGCTTATTGCAAGAGGGCTTACAAGTCAGTCATGTTATTTTCTCCCTCTTAGACCTGGACCATCCTCAGAGTCTGTCTTAAAGTTGTGTAACCAGTTGTCTGTAAGTGGGCTATAGTTAGCCTGCTAGATGTAGATAACCTTTTAGGCCTGTTTAAAACTAACAAGAGATATACCAAAGAAAGTATCTTTGGAATCAGGGCATATATGGCTTCCAAAAAAAAAAAGGAAAATGAGAAATAATCATTTATGGCACTAAGATACATATAACATAAAATTTACCATCCTAATCATTTTTCAATGGCATTGAATACCTTCATAAAATGTTCAACCATTACTTCTATCAATTTGCAGAACTTCCTGTCAACCCTAACAAAATCTTAGACCCAGCACCTAGAAACACTTTATTTCCTCTTTCTCTTAGACCCACCCAGATCCTTTGTACCTTCCTGGTTCAGTAAGATTAACTATCATAAAGACCATATAAATGGAATCATGTAGTACTGTACCTTTTTCTGTCTATCTCACTTCTCTTAGAATCATGTTTGTAAGGTTCACCTATGTTGCAACATGTTGGAATTTTATTCCTTTTTAGAGTAAATAATATTCCATTGTATAGATATATACATTTTGCTTATGGAGTGAAAAGCATTTTAAGTGGGGCCTTCTAGGGAAGAAAAGGTATTTTAGGATTGTGTCTTGGCCTGGGAGGGTTTGAAGCAACTGACCAGGCAGTCTACTTATAGATCTTACTCGTCCATCTACAAGGAGTGTGGCCTTTGAGATTTAGGGGCTTTTCTTTTCACTCTTAATAATACCTCTTACACTTTGCTCCAGCATTTATATGAAATAGTACATAAGATGTACCTGGAGGAGCATATGGTGAGTGTTAAGAAAGTAAATCCCATTTCCTCTCTTATTTCCTCTTCTCCCACCCATGACAAAGAATGAAGAAGAATGTGGTGATGGGTGTGTTTCTCTGTAGTGCAGTGGGGACAAGGGCTGGGATGACAAGATCCTGAGATTAGCAAGGCTGACCTCTGGTGTCTTTACTGCTCTTCCTGTCTGTCGTGTGGCCTAGGGGTGGCTGACTTCCTGAATGTAGTGGAGCTCAGGAGAGGACAGAAAATACACTCTTCTGTCCACCAGATTGAAGATACCTTTTCTGCACTCAAAGTGTCTGCCTGTTTTTCAAACTACTGTTGCTATTTCCCATAAAAATAAGTCTTTTTCATGTTGATGAAAGGCAATTTCTGTCTTCCTGCCAGTCCAGCAAGGACTCTTTGAGAGATACTTGTGCTTTCCTGCTTTGAGGTTTAAAATCATCACAATGTAGTGCCTGGCAGTGGCATAATTTCAGCAGCTGGCAAGGGGGCTGGTTAGAAACACATGCTCCTCCTCATGCATTTGAATAAAAAATGAAAGGTTGGTGTCTCATTGCTGGCTGTGGGGCATGAGAGAGCATTGCATGAAGGACGCTGCAGAGTTTCTGTGCTTCACACAAACGGCAGAGTCGGGACAGGTCAGGGCAGAGCCACAGTGAGCACCGGGCCCTTCTCTCCCCAGTTTCTTAAATAGTTGTTTTCTAGCAGGAAACCTTTTAGTTCCAAATAAATCCATAGTGGTAGAACTGAAATCCAACTGAGCTTTCTAATCTACTTCAAAATTTCAGGAGAAGTTCTTGGTCAAATCCACTGTTTGTGTACGTCTCTGAAGACCTGTCACCCAGTGGAAAGGAAAGGCAGAGAGCCGAGGTGTGGCCACCAGGCCTCCCTCCCACGCCCATCCCCATGGGAGCAAGTTCCACGGTGCTGTGAGAGCTGGTAGACATGGTGCTCGGACCCTCCCTGAAGGTGACAATGTGTCAGGAGGACAGCGTGTCTTCAGTTACTTTTGGAGGACGGTGAATGGGACTAGGTGTTCTATGGAGTGGCTGTTTCTTTCTTTTTGAGTATCTGGACCTGATCCAATGTATCAGTCTCAGCCAGTTGACTCGAATGTTTTTAGGCCTTAGAAGGCACTAGTTCAGCACCTGCAGAGCTACCTGAAGAGGGTCTGTGGTGCATGGCAGGCAGTGCATTTACACAAGCGTATGCCCCGGCATTGCGTGTCATTCAGGCTCCCAGGAGCACATGCTGTGTGGCTCTGGGCTGATCATCAGCCTGTCTGAGCTGAAGTTGCTTCTGTCTGAAATGGTAACTAACAAGCGTGCCCCGTCAGTGTGTTGTCTCCGAGTCTGACTTGAGAAGAGCTTTTGATAAACACTTTATGTGGTGTTTAGCATGTAGCAGCCCAGAGAGTGTTGATCCCTACTCCTCTTTCATTCCCATGTTGCAGTATAATTTTTCTTAACACAAATATTAAGACAATCAGGTTTGAGGCAGCACCATTTTTATGACGTAAGTATTGACTAGGACTCTTAGGAATAAATCTGCGTTACAAACAAGGAAACTATCTGTCACCATCACGATTGGTCCATTGATGTCTTCTTGCTTTTCCTAAAGCTTTCCTAGTAAAGAGGTGTATGGATAAGGAAAAGACATTTCATATGGCCAGGCATTCTGATGTGTGCCAAAATATGACAGGGAGAGGCCCACCAGTAATGTCTCTTTCTCTTGCTATAAGGTGGAGTTCACAGTGGGTTCCCTCAGTCCCCTATGCAGTCCCTTGACCTAGTGTTGGGATACTTCCATGTGTGCACTGCACAGTCAGGCTCCTTTATGTGGACCACAGTGGGTGTGGTTTCGTCCACTCTTGGGAAACCCAAGGCGCTTGTGTCGCAGTGGGCTGTGTGTATCTCTGAAAGGTTCGCCATCACTGGACTCTATTCTTTTTAATTCTTCAGGGAATCATATAGTAACAATATTTCTTTTTCTAGTGTAGGACCACTGACTTCTCTGATCAAAGACAGACAGATGGCAGATAGACAAACTCACATATACACACATGCACATACGTGCATGCGTGCGCACACACACACCCCCACACAAAAAAGTGCATATGGCCTTAACACCAGAGGGAGTGTGAAAGGTTAAGCAGCTCTTCCTACTGTATCAGTTCCTTAATGAAAGAAATAAACAAAAGCACACGTTTCTCACCAGCAACAAGTTGTGAGCTGCCATTATTGTTGAGCATGACAGATCAAAAGGTGCCAACAGCCACCACCACTGCCACCAAAAGAAGGCAGCTGGCTGCTGCCCAGTGTTCTTTAAGGCACTAACCTATGGCCATAAGACACTGCATGGTCTTCTTCCTTGCCTCACTAGCTAACTGTACAGCTGTGGATTATTTCCAACCTTAAACCACTCATCACAAACATCCCCAAGTCTGGGGTGTCAGAGCTGAGTCACTCTTTAAGGTAGCAGGGTCATGGGGCAAATGTGCATTTCTCCTTCCTTTTGTCAATATACACTTTGTTTTCTATCTGCGCATACTAAATTATTCACTGTACATGTACTTTCCAGGTTTTTATATATTTTTTTAAGCTTGCAGCAAATTTCCTACTCTGTAACCTTTCTTCTTTCGTGTTTCTGTGTTACTGCTTGTTTCCAGTAATTGTTTGCAAACTTGTCATTTGGTTCTAAAAAGAAATTTGAATTGAATCCAAAAGTTTTTCAATTCTATGATTAAAAAGTCTAAATATTCACATGTAGAGTTATTATCAAATTAAACTTGTTTTACGCCTTTTGTAGCATCAATTTAGAGATTTTTCAATGACGGGATGAAATCATTAAGTGTGTTCTTTCAACTGCGCATGCTCCCGTCAGCCCTCCGAAGGCCCGTGTGTGTGGTGCACACCTGGTGCGTGCGCCCTGCTTGTTTTGAGTGCTGTGGGAAGAGTTATGCAGGTAAGTATATGGATGTGGATTGCACGCTCACCAATGATTTCAAGAGAACTGTTTTTTCTGTATTGAATATTTGGGATTTTTAATCCCGTCGACAAGGTACAAGGTCATGTTACGGAAAGAGTGGAGGAGGTAAAGGGTTGGAGTTCAGAGATGAAAGAAATGACATAGGAGATGGAGGCGCAGCCAGCGTGGCTTAGTGTGACGGAGCTATGACCCGCAAGAAGACAGAGATGGGGCTGTCACTGTCTGTGTGTTTTGCATGGCCAAACTTATAGGTGCAGAAATGGCCCATATGAAAGGTAAACTGTCCTGACGTCCTGCATGTCACTGGCAGCCCTGCGCGGAAAGTCACTGCAGGTGACATGTGGGGAAGTACCGGGACCGACTTAAAATTGAAGACTCGGGTGCTTTGTTTCCCCACTACATGTTCCTGTTGCTGTGTTTTGATCCCCAGAGAAGAAGCAGAAGGGGAGAGCTAGTGATTTCCCTGTGGTGATTTTCCCTGTGGCTTGACTTCTCCCCACTTCATAAACCCCGAGAGTTTTCATAAGGCCCTGCACTGGACAGGTCTCACCACCCTTCCGCCCTGTGACCCGTCTTCCTGCAGCGTGGCGGAGCTTGCCGCAGGCTGGCGCAGTGCTGTGCCCTCACCAGCTCACCGCTGGGCGGACGGCAGGTCGGATGCCTGACATAGACACAGGGAGAGCACTAACGTGGCCCGTTACTGGATACCGACTTGCTGAGGAGCTCGTGTGTGACAGCAGATGCTGAGTGCTCAGGATGAAAATGTGCGAAAGAAAAAGGAAGTGTTTGACAGAGCAGTAAGGCAACAGAGAGAATTCAGAAAACGAGTGCGCAAGGCAGCCATTGTGATAAGAATTAGGACGGCTTATTTAAATGGTTAGCAAAGATCTTGTAAAGGTGAAATGGAGACAGCCACACCTTCAGTGACAGCAAGAGGCACAGGGGTGGGAAGGAGCTGGCGTGTTCACGCCTCACAGAAGGTCCTGCGCTGGAGGCTGGGGAGTGAGGCAGCGGCCCTGCTCACCACTAGGACTGCAGGTTGAAGTCAGGTCACATGTGCATCGTATATCAGGTAGTATATTACATTTTAAGTGTTTTGTGCTGCTGGACTTAAATAAAAATGCGGTGTTCCTGGTAATCAACAAATACTCTGCCAGTATAACTATGACCCCAAATTCTCCCAAGTCCAAAACTTTTGAGTGGCGACATGTTGCCAAAACTGGAATATTTCACACTAGGAGATTTTGCTTAATGCACAAAAGTATTAAAAATATTGTACAAAATTACCTTCTTAGGCTCTGTGTAGGAGATGTACATAAAATATAAATGAATTTTGTGTTTAGACTTCGATTGCATCCCCAAGATACCTCATTATACACATGAAAATATTCCAAAATCTGAACACCTCTGATCTCAGAGCGTTTCACATGAGGGTACTCAGTGTGTTTTGCATGGCAAAGCTTATAGATGCAGATATTGCCCGTATGAAAGTTAAACTGTCCTGATGTCCTGTACGTCAGTGGCAGCCCTGCGCGGAGAATCACTGCAGGTGACGTGCGGGGAAGTACTGGGACCGACTTAAAATTGAAGACTCGGGTGCTTTGTTTCCTCATTACGTGTTCCTGTTACTATATTTTGATCCCCAGAGAAGAGGAAGCAGAAGGGGAGAGCTAGTGATTTCCCTGTGGTAGGGACAGAGTGGTTTCTAGGAGTCCCTTGTTTTCTTCCTACCAGGTTTTTAAATTTTTTTGTGGTGCTGGGGATTAAACTCTGGCTCTTGTGCTTCCAAGGTAGGCACAGTACCACTTGAGATAAATCCATGGCCTCTTCCTACTTTATGTAGATGAACTGTCAACTGTAACATGAGAAACTTCAAACAAATTAAATTTAATGGAGTTTAGGGGAGCAAGGACTACTTTACAAATCTGGCAACTCTCAGAATGAGAAAAAGTTCAGAAGGATCTGCTTCGTAAGGTGGGCCTCAGCATGGGTGAAGAGCTCTGGAAGGAAGGTACAGAAATAACTTGATTGATTATGGCTCAGCCTCCTTGGGGGCATGGTCAGGCCAGGGGCTAGCCTGTCACTGGCTAGAGTTTGGCTGCTGTAATTCACCAAGGCTCTGGTGGTTGTCAGGGAAGATAAACTCCTAAGTTAGGTTTCTGGTTTCCTTACATACTAAGTTAGATTATGTAGGGATTTAAGTTAGAAGCCTCTGACCCCATCTTTGGGGTCTCCCCGGTCTTCCTCGCCAGACTTAGAGCCCTCTGAGGGCAGCAGGTGTGTCCTTTCCCTTGTTGGCCCCTGGTGTCTAGCTCAGGGTCTAACATGCTTGAATGGATGAAGTGACTTGCATCTCCAATGAGTCGCAGTGTCTTCTAGGAGGCGAGCTTTGGAAACAGCAGCTGTGACAGAGTTTATGTCCTGAGCACTTCAAGCTGCTGAGTATTAAAAATAATCTTGAAGACATCTGAAGCTAGGTTGATGACCCTAAGAAGTTCATGTACGCGTTGAGAATATGAGATAAGACAGAAAAGTGAAGAAAGCCACTGGAAATAGAGTAAAACATTTGAAGAGCTGGTGCAGTTATGAGACTCACTGATTCTTAACCTGGATTCCAGGGCCTGACCACGTAAGGACTCATGGAAGGGCTGGAGTAGAGGTTGTCTCAGGTGGAAGAGCATTCAGAATAATGTTATTCGCCCACTGCCCAGAGAACAAAGAACCAAACACACAGCTTGTGGTTGTCATAGAGAACTGATAGTAATTAGAAGGAATTATAGCCTAGACTAACACGGTCCAGTGGAGACAAGATGTGGGCCATGTGTTTAATTTAAAGCTTTATGTAGCCATGTTAAATAGCCAGAGGAAAGCCAATTTTATTTTTTAAAAAAGTAAACAGAATGAGGTATTTCTTTTTATTTAGTCTGTATATCATATATTTTAATATACTACAAGCTAATAATAAAAAGTATGACACATTTTCCATTTCTCTTGTATTCTCTTCAGTACCTGCTGTGTGTCTTACAGTACAACACAATGTCGAGTCAAATGCTAACTTTCCTCAGAAATAACTGAAGCATATTTAAATCACATAAAGCATACACCCAAAAAGCAAAGCTACATGGACTAAGGTATTCACAAAGCACTCAGTAGTGTTCTAATAATTTTTTAAAGATACCAGTTTTTAAAGTATGCTGGAGTTAGGGATTCAGTTTCTCACTTTCACTGGCTAGTTTTCAGTTGCCCAGTAGCCACAGTGGGCCAGTGACCATTGTACTGGGCAGCCTGGATTTGGAGTTACATGTAACTATGCAGGTAGATTTCAAAGGCATAATAGTGAAAGAAAAAAAAAATAGGAGTTAGAGCAAGATTTATATTAGAATAACAGTTAAATGAATATAAAACCCCAAGGAATTTAGGGCAGAAAGGGCCTTCACAAGTGAGAAGCCAGTGCTGCTGTCCTCCGGCTGACGTTTCCGGTGGAATGTCACCGTACCGTGCCTGTGCTTTCAAACGCCGCGGGGTACAGCGAGCTTCCTGTGCACAGCCAGCAGTCTCCTCAGTGTTTTCAAATTGGCCAGCTTCGTACATTAAGCTCCAGTGGCTGAAAGCAGGCACTTAATATGCAGCGGATATGCTGAGAATATCCCTGTTTGTATGCTCAATTTCCTAAAATCACATAACCTTTTGGTATCTTGTAATACATAAAAGGGGTGGTTGGAGCTGAGAAAACTATTTACTATGTCAGGTAAACAAGTCACAGAATCCACTGAAAGCACTTAGGCCCTGCATGGCGATGCACCTGGGAGACTCGCGCATGAGCTTGGCGAGTTCTGTCCGTGTTTTTCAAGGATGTCTAAGATTTTAGAATGTGTCCAGATCTTATCACGTACGAACATGACTGGCTTTCTTGGGTGATTTCCTCTCTTCCTGCTTTCCTCTTCTGTTTTTCTGTGTCAGGATGTTTCTCATTCCTAAGTCTTTTCTTGGAGGGAGGCTATCTGCCTTTCTCATCTTTCCCCTGGAATTTCTGGTGTCCGGGATGTGGAGAGGGGGTGGGAGCGTCTAGAGACAGCCACGTAACTAGACCGTGGCTGCGCTCACCTGCCCAGAGCCGCCTCCTTGCAGCCTGTGGACGCCAGAAGCAGCCCACCTCAGCCTGCTGCTGCTGGCCACTGCGTGGGCAGACATACCTGGGCTGACCATGTTGCTGAACTGAAATCTACCTGCTTAATGAGCACCTTGTGGTACCTGAAGTCAACATGTAAATCTACCCAATGCTCACACCGCTCATAGTGAAATGGTTCTAGCTCTAAGGGAAAAGCCAGTGGGAAGTACTAAAACAGCACAGGAAACACAGCTTCTTTAAACAATTCTATTGTGCTGAATACTTCTCTGTACACATGATGCAATGCCTGCCTGGATGGATTCATGTAAGAAACACTGAGGAGTCTGAGGCAAATCTCTCCCCTGCCCTCCTCCCAGAGCCTTCATCCTCCGCGCTTCTCCGTCTTGCTGTTGGAACCAGGAGATTATCCACAGCCTCTTTCTTCCTCTGTTGTCCTCAGTAAGGTGATAGGCTTTCCATCATTATTTATTCACATAAAATGTATAGAAAACAACCGTCATAATCCAAGGAAGTGGGAAGAGCAGGATGCTCATCTCTTTGCTGCTGTAAGCGGGGATGTCACCTTTGGCTGATGAGCTGTGTGCCACCTTTGCCTACCAGGGGAGAGTCCCTCCTCCTGCCATCCTCACTTGTGATGCTCCCCGGGCTGGAGCAGTTGAGACCGAGGCAGAAAGGCCAGCCTTCTGCAGCCCCCACGTCCCTAGGACACAGTGGGTACAGTGAGAAGGCGAAGTCCTGGGCACAGGGATGCATACTGTTTCTTCTGGCCTGTGCTCAGCGTAGCTGTGGTGTAGGACTGGTGCTTAATCGGGACCAAAATCATCAAACTCATGATTATTATTTTAATATACTTTAATCCATCACAAAAAGGTACAACAGTCGGTAGCATCTTTCCTCTTAGATAAATAACTTGTTAATACTCAAGATTGTATGGGTACTTTGGATGTATTGAGTGGTTTTCTGTCAGAAAGCATATGTTGGAGCCAAGTGTGGAAGCACATGCCTGTAATGCCGGAACTCTGGGAACAGGAGCATCAAAAGTTGGAGACCAGTCTGGACAATTTAGCAGCTTAGTGAGACTCTCTCAGAATTTAAAAATTCTGAAATGTACTGGAAATGTAGTTCAGTATAAAAGCCGTGGGTTCAACCTCAATCTCCCTCTTCCTCTCTCTCTCTCTGTCCGTGTGTGTGTGTGTGTGTGTGTGTGTGTGTGTGTGTGTTGTAGTTCAAACCCTTAGAACTGTAAGAAGTATTTGGAGATAAGGCCTTTATAGCAGGAGTCAAGTGAAAATGAAGTCATTAGAAAGACTAGTTCAATATAACTTGGGTTCTTATAAATGGGACATTAGGACAGTACATCTGGAGGGAATATACTATAAGGATGAGGGGCATTTGGGCAGCTACAGAAAGAGGCCTGAAAAAAGATCCTTTTCTTGAAACTCCTGGATTTTGGCCTCTGTCCCCAGAACTGTGAGACAATATGTGCCTGTCGTTTAAGCCACCCAATTCATGGTATTTATTTCAGCAGTCCTGGCAAAGAATACAGCCCCACAGAATATGTATTGAGAGTTGGACTGTTGAAGGAAGAAAAAAGTGAAATACTTGAGGTTACATTTTCTGTTCAAAATGTTAGTTCGGTGCAGGTTTGTTTGTGCCGTGGTTTTTCAGTCCTCAGAAATAAGCAGAACAGGGAGCTGCTTCTGATGAATTTCTCATGCCTTCTCCTGGGGGACTGATCGAGCACGAAGAGTTCAGAGTCGTTCTGGAAGAGTGTCTGTCAGCATCTGCAAGAGGCAAGCGTGTACACACTCGGGCAAACATTTGTTGGCAGTGCCAGGCTCTTCTGAGGGCTGGGAGGAAAGCAGCTCTGATGGCAAAAACATCACAACAATAAGTATTACCTTATCATATGCATCTTTAAAATATTGAATTTCTCCCCAAAAGCTGGAATTCTCACAAATAGGAATAAGAATTAGGAAAGATAAAAATGTGATGTTTCTAGAAAAATGATTTGAAAACATTTTTAGTTGAGAATGAATAAATCTTATTTTTATAGGTCCTTCTTTTGACTTGTCCCGAAACAAATGCCTTGTAGGAGAGCAAAAGAGATCATTCTATGTACTAATAAAGAAAACTACTAAGTAATTGGAAAAACAGTGAGCAGGAAAATGAACCCGCATCTCTTCTGTGAATTTCTTCTTACTCCTTACTCCTGTCCTTGCTGCCTGAGGGAATCTGTTACTGGGTAACCAGGGTGCAGGAGCGCGCACAGACCATCCATTGAATCCAGGGCTCCAGGCCTTCACTAGCCTCACGGATTGTGGTTAATTAACTTGAGACTTTGTTTAAGAGTCTTGATTCTATCACTATGGCAGTAATTACTGTTCTGGGCTTTAGTATGCTCTGACATTTTCCTGAAGTATAAATTATTAGTATCTGAAAAGAAGTCTTTGGCCTAAAAGGAAATCATTAAAGAAACAAAAAGAGAAAGTATTCTGAGTTGGTCTCCTTCTCCTCAGAGCCGTCCTCCTCCTGGGGGCAGCAGTTGCTCCCAGGATGTGTGGGGAACCCACCTTACACACCTTACACACCTTGCACACCTTACACACCTTGCACCTTGTGCCTGGAGACTCCCGAGAGCGGTTGGCTCTGTAGTCTCATGAGAGTATGGACACAAGACATAGGAAATGTATGTTTTATGACTTAATTTCAGATATATCAGTAGTGTCTCTACTTAGAGAACCCTTCAGAGAGAATTTGGATACGTATGAGACACCTGCAGTTCATCTCCATAAATCTCCCTTTCTAGCTGCTGGGAAACCCTGGGCTTCATATTGTGGATCCCTAATATACATTGAGGCTGTAGGTGGTTTGCTTCCCACCTTGAGTTGCATTTCATAAATGTAGCTCAGCTGCTTCATGTGAATTAAAGGGAAACCCAGTCTTTCTTTGACTCTCAAAGCCCCAAGAGCTGTTAAAGTGGCCTGGTATTGTCTCTGGCCTGGAAAGCAAATGCATACAGGATGGCTGCTCTGGAGCTGCCAGGCTCTGCTCCACACCAGCTTCCCGTCCATCTGTTCCTCTATTTCTACTGTGCTTAGTCTGCGCTTCCTCTCCTGTTATTCCTGACTTGCTTCCCTGGTTCTCTGGGCAGGAACCTTCAGAACCAAGTCCACAGATTGTAAAGCACAAGAGAGCCAGGAGTCAGGCCTGGGAGAAGGGTGTGGAGGAAGCAGAGTGTGGGGAAGGGAGGCGGGACGTGTATGCAAATGAGCCTGGCTCTTCCTCCTCTGCTTGTGAGATTTAGGCCATGGACCTTGAGAATCAGGAGAGAAAGCCGCCTTTGCTAGAGACCTGGCCTAACTTTGGCAAACTGGTTTCCACTTGTTGTGTTAGAGACTATTGATAATTGCAGATTTTAGTTGGTGCTTGTTTTATTATTGGTAGCATTTCTGCATATTTTGTTTAATTCATAAGATGAATTAAAGAATGGTGAAACAGTGATTCTTCATTATGAACTTGTGCACTCCAGTAATCTCTCCTGCTTCACACTTGGGACACTTGACCTTGAAAAGTTAAACACTTTGAAAAATTTAAGATTTCTCTGCAGTAAGAGAACCATTTTCAACTCATAACTCCATAAATGTGGTCCTAAGACTGCATTACACTGCCTGAGTCAGTGTCTCATTGTGAGAGTATTGAGTTCACTGTGTATGCATTTGCTTGACCTGCTCTGCTTTTTTCATACTAAAAACTATTCTTATTTTAACAGCAGAGTAGGAAAATAAAACAAATTCAAAGCAAGTAATTTAGTGTGACTTTATAGACTGAAAATTAGAGATGAGCCGTCTGCTGAGTGTTTATGCCTGATTGGCTTCTGTTTGCAAAACCTATGTTCTCCACAGACTCCCTCTGTTACAGATGTGTGGAAGATGGAGCTCAGGCGACTTGCCAACCACAGCAGGCTGGAAGTTTATTTGTACTGCTTTTGAGTAGAAGTCTCAGGCCACGTGGAATCGTTGGTTAAATCCTTAGAATGTGAGCATTAAAGTTGAGTCACTCAGACAGACAGAGAGAGAGAGGGGTTCTCAGCGCCCCGCCAGCTTGGCCTGTCTGCGCGGCTCCTGATCTAAGGTTTCCCAGAATGGAGCGTACCGCCCACTGACCTCGGTGAGCTTCTTAATTTTATAGTAAAGGAAACCAGATCCAGAGAAGCCGAGTGTCATCAGCAAGGTCACAGAATTGTGAGTGACCCGGAAGATTGAGAAGTCAGGCTGGGACATTTTATACTGCCTCCATAAAAGGGCTACTGGACAAACAGAATTGCAACCGCAAGCTTTATGCAGTGTTTACGGGGTGCTGGGCCTTGTCTAAGAGCTTTGCTTCTGTGACTCTGTGAGGCAGGTGCTGTGATGATGTCCACCTGTGGAACGTGACGCTGAAAGTGACTGTTGATACCAAAGCTGCGTGGCCAGAGCCGGGCGCTTCGTCATTCTTCCTGTTTTCCCACTCTCTCACATCCCATTTAAAGCCGTGGATTCTCTCATTTACTTAAAAAACTCACATAGCTGTTTCGCTGTGTTCTCCCCAGCCCAGTTCCTCGCTGGGTGCTGCACATTGCTGTGTATTACTGTGCATTGCAGTGGTTCCCAGAATTCTGTGCTCATCGACACTGTGATGAGTGTGAACTGACCTCCTCTTCTCTGCCTGGACAGCTCCAGGCGGGCCTTGGACCACCTGCCTGCACCGCCCAGTCACAGTGTGAAGCCATGTGTGACAACTGCTGGGCTGTCGAATCACATGGGATGGACCTCCAGCTCGTTCGAGGCGCATCCTTCTGGCCGCAGAAGTTAGTCCGCAGTATCCTACTGTAGACAGAGTAACTCCTCCTCTGTCTTGTGCAGCTGACCCTGAGCACGTGTCTGTTCCTGGGGTCTCCAGAGAACGGACTGTGAAGACAGATGTGATTTACTCTGGCCATGTTCTTGGCTCACTTGTCTCCACTACCGCGGATGGTGTTTGACTCACAGGAAAAATCTTGGGAACTTGGCAGTTCGGTTGCTATTTTTCCCTTGCAGAAATACTGCTAATTACCTTTCAGGATGTAAGGTGTGGCCACATCATGACATGTCCCTTCCTGTGTATACTTGGTACCATGTGATACATATACTCGTCATCAAAGGTTGAGTAGATTCTCCCGTACTTGAATCTGGATAGACCTTTTAAATGCCGTGGCCAACAGAATGTAAAAGAATAATAGAGTGGAGGCTTTAACACTGGGTCTTAAGGAATGGTGGCTTTGTTTGGTTCTGTCTCTCTCACATGCCAGGTCTTGGGGGGACCCCAGTGAAACATTTGAGAACTTTGACCATGCTGAAGCTACTATGCTGGAAAGAATACCAAGTTGCTCTCCCGAGCAAGGTAGGGGTGCCGCTCATTGTTCCAGTCCTCCCAGCTCAAGTTCCAGACACACGCTTAAAGAGGCTTTCAGTGTGACCCAAGTCGTAGCTGTCGTGTGACTACCACCTCATGAAAAATCCAGAGCCTCAGTCCTGGCTGACATGCATCAGAATTCCTGATTTGCACATACTATAAAAGACAGTATATGATTTTTTACATCACTGAGTTTTAGAATAGTTTGCTATACAGCATTAGATAAGAGGAAGTACAGGTATTACAGTGTGTATATCTAATGCTTCGTATAAAATTTGAGTATTCTGTTTTGGCTTTCTGGTCTTAATTTTGTACCATGGTAGCTGTTTCTCCATGAATATTAATTTTCTTTTGATATTGCTTGCTTCTACTCCATTGGAACATTCCAATACAAATTCTTTATCAGCAGCAAGCAACTTTTCCAGCTTAAATATGTATTCCTTTCATTTGTCACCAAAATGTGTCCCTTAAGAACAGTTGGAATAGCATTCCAGGTGTTTGATGTTTGACACTTTTATCAAAGCACAGTGGAAGAAAATAAAAGTATTGAGCTACAGAGTGTTTCATGGATGTCGAGACACTGTTAAAATGGAGGGAAATGCTCTAGGAACTGTCTACAGTCATCCCTGAAAACATTGTTTAAGATTTTTTTATCTTATTTTGACAAATTCCTAGAGAATGTTTATATTTCAGGTAGGTATGATCTGGCTCTTACACAAATATGTAATATTATTCATAATATAGTAGGCTTGACATATTCTGTAAGAATTATAACAGTGGTTGACATTTGTAAATAGTCACATTTTATTTTCACTGTATTCTGTTGAGTCAGGTAAGAGAGATTTGATTCCGATCAGTAACTATGGAGCATAAAATAATAAACCCTTTCAAAAATGTAAGAGGATGAGTTATGTGTGTTTTGGGCGGTACTGGAGAAAGTAAACATAAAACTTTAAAATAGTATAATTTGAAAATCTAATAATCTATCAGCTATTAGGAGCTTAGGTGAAATGTCATTATTCTGAAACACAGTAAGATTGCATCGTGTTCAGGTGTGATTTCCTTCACAGTTGTAGGAGTAGCTTTTGATCATCACTGAACCAAATGAGTTAGCTAATCATCTGGATTATAGATCAATTTCTACTGTTTCTTTTGTGATTAAAAATATATATTGTGTGAGATTATATACCTGGGATTATATACCTGGGAGATATATACCTGGGAGAAAATATATATTGTGTGGGATTATATTCATAACACATATATATGATAAAGATTTTAACTCGTGTATGTGATCAAAAACAATTGCATTAATTAAAGGGAACTTAAGGATATTGAGATCAATTCCAGAGCGAGATTAAGCATCATGTTGGTAGGTCTCACCAGTGGGATTTCCATGGTGAGCCTGGCCTGGTGACACTGGTGGGTTCCCCTTTCCTTAATTCGAAATATCTTTTTTTTTTTCCCCTTCTCATGATGAAAACCAAACTGTACACTTGAGGTGATTTCACTGGAGCTCGATGAAGGAGTGGAAAAAATGGTGAAGGCATTCACATTTCTGAGGGACAGTGGCACCATCACATAGATTAAAACTTTACATTGCAGGTACTTACGCTATGAAAAATAAAATCAGCACTCGATTCAAAGTCCTGGCCTGTTTTTGCCTTGGGAAGGAGTAAATGGCATGATCAGTGGAGGCCGTGTGTCTGCTGACCAGACTTCTCCAGGCTCTGTGGTTTCCTTGACTGTAGCTGCAGGAAAGAAAAAGACGCCTTTAGAACAAGGACTCAATAGGAAAGAAATGAAAACTTTGCTTGGTTTAGGGTGGTAGGATTATGAGCTCATTTTTATTTTGTCTTTATGATCATTTTAATGCCGTTTTAAGTATCTTTATGATATAAATAAGAAAAATAAAAAAGGCTTATTACTTATCAAATCTTACTGGTCTCTAGGGTACTAGCAGTCTTTGGAGATGAGACCCTCATTATGCAGACAGGCTTGTTCAATCATTCAAGCAATATTTACCCGGCAAAGCATTGTGGGAAACACAGTATCCCAATGGAGACACTGTGCTCACAGAGTTGTAAGAGCCTTAAGAAATAAAATAGCATGCTCTGTGTATTAACCTTGTGAATAGTTTTCCTTAGTAACGGAACTGGGCTATCTTTGAGAACAAAGTACAATCTCAGACTGGGAAGGAGGATAACAGTGGGTAACCATGGAAACAAGAAGTTTGATGCAACTAATGAAATATTTTTAGTTCCTTCTCCTTTCAGGAATATTGTAGAATCACATGACTTATGGTTTGGTAGAACTATATGCTTGGATATGGCAATGAATTGTGTCACTTAGGACTTATGTACCAAGACCCTACTGAGTTTCCTTTTCCCTCTAATCTGGCTCCCAACAGCATTTGAGCTGACAGTTGAACCATCAGCTCTGGTGCCCAAGTAACCAAGGAAGGCAGAGCTGACCCAGGGGCCATCCCTGGGCATGTAGCAGCACAGAAGGTAGTATCTTCAGATACAAGCTCTTGGAGTCTGAGGACTACCTGTTATCCTGTCAATAGTTAGGTTAATCTGATGAGGGAAAGTAGAAAGATAGAGAAAAAACAGTATTAACTGAAGTAATGAGAAAATATTGGCAAATAATTTTAGTTGGAGCCTGAAAATATTAGTGAATTGACATGGTTAGAAAGAGATCTGGGACCTACCAAGGTGAGCCTAGAGCTTTGGACTAATGACTAGGAGAAAACTCTGCTTGGAGACATAGCAGAGTTTCAGTTATTTGTACCATTCCATGCTTCTGTCTCAAACTGAAGGTATGCAAAACTATGTGTGTATATATATATATATATATATATATAGCTATAATATATATATTTTTTTTCTTTTTTTTTTTGAGACAGGGTCTCACTTTATAGTTCAGGCTGGTCCTGAACTCACCTTCAAGCTCACAGCAATCCTCCTGCCTCTGCTTCTTGAGTGCTGAGATGTTAAGCATGCACCACCATGCTTGGCACTGTGGTATGTGGTTCCCAGGGATTAAACTCATGACCTTGTCCTTGTCAGGCAGACACTGGAACCACTGAGCTAAATTTCCAGCCCTGCAAAACTTATATTTAAAGGAGGGGCTTCTCTATAAAATTTTGGTCAATTAAAAGTAATTAAAGCCAAATAGAGCAATAAAAACATCATAAAAACATTGATAAAGTATCCAAAATTACAACTTTTCTCCACAGAGCAGCCAGTGTATGGAATCAGTATAGTCCTCTGACTCTACTTCCTCTCCACTGGGCTGAGGTGAGGCCACTTTCCAGGCCTAGTTCCATCCCTGACCAAACTCGGTGCCAGGCACTGTTGTATTTACCTGAGGAGATTTTCTCTGCCATGAGCAGTTGGCTTAATCTCCTGAGTCAGGTTTCTATTGCTAGGTGTTATGCATTTCCCCCGAGGGTGATGAAAATGTGTTAAGCTTTAGAAAATATTTGAAGATGCATTGAAAAAAAAAATCTTCTATGAACGAGATAGCAAAAATAATGCTAGAATTGAATCAGATATTTGGTGAAGGAAATTTAGTTTGATTTGCATCAGACAAGCTCAATTCTATGAGTGGCTGGCAAAGTTAAATCTAATTTCTGAAGTTCTTGAACATTCTCATTTCTAAGCAGGCTTTAATATCATTTTAATGCAGTTTTTTACATATGAATTAATATAATAAATGTCAGTGTTGAATAGAATAAGGTCACATTTTACTACTTTGACCAGAAGTGTAATCTTCCAAGATTCAATTTTATTACTATTATAACAGTCATACTGGATAAGGTCACCAATATTTCTCTCCGAATGATATAATATATGACGACAGCCTTTATACCAACTTTAGTTTTTGTAATTTGGATTTATATCCTGAAACATGTTGACAAAGATATAGCACAGACATTTCTTGGTCAAATGGCAGCCTGGGGAAGATGTTTCCCTCTAATTTATGAGAAATTTGAAAATGGATAAATGGAGCCATTGAAATGTAGTATTTTCTTGATCATATCATCCCCTTGCTGGGAGATAATTAAATTCTTGTGGCGTTTTAGTCCCATACTGGAAAGGGAAAGGTGATGTTTAAAGACTGTTCAATCAGTAAAAGAAAGAATTGCTATCTGCTCACTGGCCGAGTGGGGGGCAGCCAAGTGACCCACCTACACAGTTCCCTGGAGTGACAGGTTCATTGGATCAGAAGAGGTCAGGGCTAGCAGAGGTGGCAAAGGGCAGCTACAAAACCTGCACCTGGACCCTCTTCTTCCACAACCTCGTCCAGGGCTCATTTTCTGCCGGCACGTTTCCAGTGAGGCCAGTAGGAGCACTGACCCGATGACACTAGTAGGAAGATGAGATGAGGGATTTGTGAAACGTGCTTGGGACCATGTTTGGCTCAGTATAGCTGCTCAATAAACATAAAGCTGCTGCTGTTAGTGTTATAAATATGCAATAGGCCACCACCTCACAAGACAGTGCAATTTCATCTTCTCAGAATTCCCCTTTAAAAGTCTTCCCTTTATTTTGAATCCAAAGTTTTCTGTGTAGTTTTACTGACTGACTAGTTTTGACATTTGGAATTGTAAGTGATAGCAATGATGTCAGTTGTTGCTAATTAATGTTTGTTGAGTGCTTGCTGTATGCCAGTCACTATATGCAGTACATAATCACAATTACAGTGTACTTTGAAATGTTGCAGGCAGGCTCAAAAATAATATAAAGAAGGTATATTTATCCTTAACCAATTCATTTTTATCTAGATTTTATCACATTTATCTGCCCACTTCTTTTTTTTACTAAAATATTTTAAGACAGTGATTAAAAATAGTTTTATTTCAGCTCTCTGCATAGAAACTATGTCCCTCAAAGGAATGGAAATTTCCTAGTATTACTACAGTACTGTTTTTCTTTTGAACAAAATAGTAATTTCTTTGTATTACATTGATTATTACTAATTTCTTAATATCAATGTCCCAAGTAAGATATGAACATTTTATTTGGATATTATTTTGGTAATGTAAAATCTGATATTTTTATGCCCTAGATTTATTAAAATTAATTTATTTGTCCTATAGACAAATTTACGTATTGTGGATTGATCTATTTGCTTCCCTTTGGCATTACTTCACTTGTTCCTCTATTTTTTGTGTTAGGTGAAATAAATGAGCTCTAAACTAGGCTGCCTAATAAGTAAACTATATCCAGCTGCATAATTGAAAATGAAATGAAATTTAAAGTTCAGTTGTGAATGTGCTTTATCTACATGTCAAGTGCAGCTAGCAGCTGTAGTGCTGGGAAGGACAGATGACATTTCCATCATGCTAGAGAGTTATATTAGCTGCAGTCTACATGTGGACTGTTTTCATGTACCAACATGTAGAGCATGGCTGTGTGCGTTGCATCATACCGTGTAAGGAAGCAGAGTGTAGATGTGTCCCCCTCTGTGGTCGTGAAATGGATCAATAGCTTTTGATAGTGTCCCCTTGGCCTTCCACTGTGAAGCTTTCCATCACACTTTACCTAAAGCAAGAGTTCTTAAGTTTGTTTGTCAGGTGGGTCCTTTCCAGCACATACAGAAGTGTGTATACCTTGCCTTCCATAGATGTTTTTAAGTGAGGAAAATTAAGTATGTAGAAACACAAAGGAAACTGATCAGATATTAAATAACAGTTGTCCAGTTATGAGAGGTATCAGAGCATATTTGATGAGAGAAACCTACTGTGTAAGAGCCAGATGTGACACTGCATTCAGGGATCAGGGAGTTTGGTAATACTTGATGCCCAGATTGGCTATGTAGGGTAAAAAAAAGAATGCTGACTTTCTGTTATTTAGATAGTATATTATGAGCATTCAGGAATATATGACCATAGGTACACCTTCCCTGAGGAGAGTACATTGTAGATACATTGCTCGGGTCAGCTTTAGACCTTGGGTTTTTCAGCCTGCTTGCCTTGTTACTGAGATGAACATCAAATATGTCACCAGTTCTTGGCACAAGTTTTTAACTTATGCTACCTTAGACATAAGTTCTATTTTTTCCGCCTTTTTTTTTTTTTTTTTTTTTTGAGACAGGGTCTCGCTTTGTAGTTCAGGCTGGCTCCGAGTTCAGCCTCCAGCTCACATCACAGCAATCCTCCTTCCCCTGCCTCCCGAGTGCTGGGATTACAGGCGTGAGCCACCACGCCCTGCACTGTGGTGTGTGGTACTGGTTGCTGCTGGGTGTGAGTCTCCACGCCCAGTATTGTATGTGGTTGCCGGGGAATCGAATCCTGGCCCTCATGCTTCCAAAACAGGCACCGGAACCACTAAGCTAACTCCCCGGCCCTCCACCTAATATTTTTAACAGATTTTAAGTACTGCCAGCCCTGCACCTTGTACAGTGGTAGGTAAAAGACATGATCAAAAACTATAGTGAACATTAAAACATTTTAAAAATTCAATACAGTAAAGACACAGCGCTCTTCACACCCCTACAAATACACCTTTCCCTTTGAAGGCACTTAGCCTCTCATACACACCACTTCTGAAGTCCTCCTTCATGAGTTTTGGTTATACTGCTCTGGGCCACCATGTCCTAAATCTATGCCAAATGTTTACCTTCATCATCATTTTGCTTTGGGGATGGTTCAGTAGATGCAGGATTGCAGAACCAGATGGATGGTAGTTAAGGACAGAGTGTAATGGGGTTTTTTTCTGACAGAAAATTACCATGAATGTATGACCAATGAGAGATGCTCAAAAGAAAGAGTAGATATGTAAACTTTTTCAAAAACCGCATTACAGTAAAAGACACCTTGTCATTAATCCCCCTTGAAGTACTCAAAATATTGTGCTTCCCTTTGAAAAACACTTATCCCATTATTCTAAGTAATGTGTCTTTTATAGTACTCTTCAAAATGAAGGCATTCACTACATTCTTCAATCACGCCCCATATAAAACTGACCACTGAAGCTGAAACCATGTAATGTTGACTTAAAAATCAAGAGCAAACATGACTGTTTCGTGACCTTTAAAATTTTTGTGAAAACATCAAAAAGCTGTTTTACTATTGCTTATAAGAGTGTAAGAGCATGAAAAATTAGAAAAACTAATACTTATGCAGTACTCTTCAATATAAAACATCAGAAACATTGAGAGTTGAAGTGCTTTTCTTTGCAAACACTTATCAAGAGTAGTTTGAACAGCATTTACCTTCTTTTTCTCCTCCTACAATTAATGCTGCAGACTGAGCATCTTTCTTTGGTTTGGCTAAGTCATGCTCCTGTCAAGTGGGAACCTTCTTCCAACATTTTATTCTTTGTGTTTTCATTATTGTAAAATACGAAGTTTTAAAAATTGAATTTATTTCGCAAGTATATTTTCTTTTGTACATCTTTCCTCCTTTCATCATAACTACTTGGTGTATTCAAGTCAACATGTAAGGAAACTCTGGCCTCTGTAGGTTCCTGTATAGGATCTTTTGAGCAGGCTTATAACCCACAGGCCCACACTGAGCTAGTTCTGCATTTATGTTCAGATTGATGTTCATGTCCACATTGCCCCTCCTGTGTTCTGATGTACTTTTATACTTTTTAAAATCAGTTCCCTCTCTTGACGATCCTTTCCAGTGAGCTGTCATGTATGTTTACCATTGGTAGAATGGGACCAACATAGATGCATACATACTCTTCTGGCTGTGACTGAGTACCAAATACCCAGTGACCAGTCACTCCTAGGCTTTCAAAGAAGTGATGTCGTTGGTTACTGTTCATAACACACATCTGTTATCTACATAGTAATCTGTGAGCGGAAGAAGAGCTAGTAGTGGAGTTTGAGTTTAGGCACTTAATCCAGGTTCATATGCTGTACTAACACACATTTGTGCATGCTCCTAGGGAACTAATGTGGCTTAACTGAACTAAAATTTATACATATTGACTGAAATTTATACATATTGGAGCTTTTCCCAGTGAGGACTGCTTGTAGTTGTCAGAAGTTAGTTATAAGACAGTTGAACCTAGCAGTGCGAATTTCTAGTTTCTCTAAGAACCATCCAGTAGCTGCGCAGTAGCTGCCACTTTGGGCACGTGCTTCGCTCTTTGTCCCAGACTCCAGTGTGCCTTGGTTTCCAGCTTTCATGGCCCCTGTTACTGCAGTGTTTGATGCAGTAGCTAGTATCTATAGTGTTAATAATTTTGTAAAATTTAAAGTTTAAAATTAATTAAAATGAAATACAATTAAAATTCAATTATTTGGTCATTAGCCACATTTCAACTGTTGTTAGCCACCTGCAGCTAACAGCTGCTGCACTGGACCAGCATTGGATAGAAAACATTTCTGTCATCGCAGAAAGTTCCAAGAAGAAATACTGCTCTGTAGTGATCTAGATCAGCAATAATCCTGAGAATCCAAAATACTGACACAAACACCCTCAATAGACGTAAGATAGCCTCTTTAATAAATGGTGCTGAGAAAACTGAATTTTAACTCACCAAAAATTAAAACTAGATCTGTGTCTTTCACCATGCACTAAACTAAAATTGAAGTGGATTCAAAAATCTAAATATTAAAACAACACTAAGCTTGTTGGAAGGCAGGTTAAATAGAATTTTTGAAGATATTGGTGCAAGAGAAGACTTTATGAACAAAACTTCAGTAGCATGGACACCAGAAGAAAACATCAACAACTAGGATCTCATCATATTAAAAAAAATAAAAAAAAACCAAACTTCTGCACAGCAAGAGAAACTGCCAAGAGAGCGAAAAGATAAAACCTACCGGGTGGGGAAAAAATATCACCAGCTATTCCTAAGTCACAAAAGACTACTATTTAGAACATATGAAGAACTTAAAAAATCAGACCCCTTAAATTTAAAGAACCAGTTTAAAAATGGTCTTCTGAAATGAACAGACATTTTTCAAATCAAGAAGTAGAAGCAGAAAATAAAGCATATGAAAAAATATTCAGCATCACTGGTCATTCAAGAAATGCAGGTGAAAACAACACTGAAATTTCATCTCACTCCACAAAGAAAGGCTGCTATCAAGAAATCAACAATAAATGCTGCTGAGGCTGTGGGGACAAAAAAACCCTTGTCCACTATTGGTGGGGATGTAGACTGGTGCAACCACTGTCAAAATCAGTATGGAGATTCTTAAAAAAACTAGGATTGGAGGTCCCATTTGACCTTGCTATTTCCCTGCTTAGATATATTCTTGAAGGAACTAAGAGTGTCACACTACAGTGATACATGCATACTCAAGCTTATATTGACACAGTTTGTGATAGCTAAATCTTAGAAACAGCCCAAAAGGGGCTGGGGAGTTAGTTCAGTGGTTCTGGCACCTGTCTTGCAAGCACAAGGACCCGGGTTCGATCCCCGGTGACCAAATACCATATTGGATGTGGAGACTCATGCCCAGCAGCAGCAAGTACCACATATCACAGTGCCGGGCGTGGTGGCTCACACCTGTAATCCCAGCACTTGGGAGGCAGAGGCAGGAGGATTGCTGTGATGTGAGTTTGAGGCTGAGCTCAGGGCCAGCCTGAACCACAAAGCGAGACCCTGTCTCAAAAAACCTAAGAAAAAAAAAAGAAGAAAGAAACAGCCCAAAAGCTTGCCAATTGGTAAGTGGATAAAGAAGATGTATTTTTTAATATAAAAAGGAGTCCCACATAGCCATAAAGAAGAATAAACTTCAGATACTTATAGCTAAATAGATACACCTTGAAGCCATATAATAAGTGAAATAAATAGGACACACATGTGTAAATACCATATAGTTTCTGTAATGTGAGAAACTGAAGGTGTAAATGAGGTCCAGAATTATGATAGATATTATGAAATAGGAAGAAATTCTTCAAGGGGGAAGGGCAACTGATAGGGCTCTAGGTAAAGCAAGGAAGGGAAAGAAAAATTTTAAAAGGAAAAAATGGAAACAAAGCTTATGTGTATGAGGTTGAAGAGGCTCAAAGGAGGGCAGGGGAATGGTAAAAAATAAGAATCAAGATATATCATGTACAACTAGAAATTCTCAATCATGAGTATGATCATAATATGTTCCTAAAATGTACAAAGAAACTCAATTTTTTTAAAAAATTAAAAACAAATATAGCAGAGTAGAAAAATGGCAAGAGATTAAAAAGAGCAAAAACTGCAAAAACAAATAAAAAAAATCCTGACCCTCCCAATTGGATTTTTTTTTCCTCTTCCATTGACTACGTAGAACAAGATGGGATTCTAACAATATCTTTTCAGGAAGAATCCTTATTTTTCTCATTTAAAAGCATCATTGCCATAGAAGTTTCTCTACTCTGTGTGCTGTGTGTGAGACTGCAGTCTTAGAGAAGACCATTTAGTCACCATTCATAATCTTCCAACAGTGATTTCAGCAAAAGCTTGATGACGTGAGCGATTTCTATCTCCCTTTCAGCAGAGATAGCGAAGGTGCTGGGAATGGAGGGGTGCTGACAGTGACGTAATGGGGCGAATGTCTGATTCCCTTTGCCGGAAGGCTGTTGGGCAGCAGTGGTGGGCGTTTAATACTGAAAATATTTAAAAAGTAGGGATGGATTTTGAGATCCTTTAAGACAAATGACAGTATGAAATTGTCAAAATATATTTTATCTTTATTTACATATGCTTATATATTTTATTTCACTTATAAACAAAATAAAATTCAAATATGTCAAAATATGCGTTTTGGCTTTTTAAATAAGTTTAAAAATTCATGCAGTTAAAATTAGAGAGTAAATAGAGAGATTAGAAAGATAACTAATTCCTAGACTTTGCTGCCAGCGATGCTTAGGTTATTGCTGGGGAGGAAAATGCAGACAGGGATCAAAGAAGAAACGGAGGTGCGTGAATGAGTGGAATGTGGACAAATAGGTGTGAAGGTTTCAATGTGCAGTGAGTAGAAACCTCGCGTCGAAGTCTTGACACTGTGTTAATGAGACAGTATTCAGCCCTCCTGTTTACGTGACGGCTCCAGAGGACTGTGCTGAGCAGAGATGGGCCTTTAATGCCGTCACTTCCATGGACTCCTGTAAGCAACCAGTTTTTCCCCTTTTACTATATGGCATAATGTTATCATTTGGAGGAAAATCTTCATTACAAATTCGATATATCCTAATGAAAGAAGTATAGATATTAACCGAGCTTTAGGAAAGGGATAGCCCAGGCTGGGCTCAGGCTCCCAGAGCGCTGGGATCACAGGTGTGCCACCACACCCGTCTCCTCTTACTCTTTCAAAGAATTCAAAGTCTAGAATTCTGTCACTGGTGGTTGACTTTACTAGAAAAGATCTTAAACAGATGGAAAGAACCATTTCCTCCCTTTCACAGGCCTCAGAAATTTACTGTTATGAGCTGAGCTGTATTTGCAAAGAAATCACTAGTTTGAAAAAGTCTGCTTTTTCAATCCAGCTCACTGCTTTTCTTTTTTGTTTCTTCTTGATAAATCTGTTCTGTGTTTTTAGGCTGCCTGATTACCTTATTCTGCACTGGCAGCTACCACTGTGACTTTGGCTGTCTTTTGCTTCCTGTTTTGGAAACATTTAAAGAGTTTTTTCCCATAGCGTTTTATGCATTTCATTGTTATGAATGGGCATGCCGATCCTGTGATTTTCAGTGTCTCACACAGCCATATTGCTGTGTCCAGCTGTCTTTTGTTGAAGGAACCATGTCTCACATTGTCCCTGCTGAGTCAGATGAAAATGGCTTTACTGTTCATGCCATCAAGAATCTCAGGTGTGTCTTCTGTGGGAGGTTTATCGGTGGGAATTCCACCACACTGATCAGGTCCGAAGCAGATTATGCTCTCTCTTTTCAGGAGTAAGTCTATTAGATTCTAAGTCAAAACAAGTAAGAATCTGAGCTTGTTTTTCATCATTCTTTGGGGAACAAATTTTCAAATAGTGCTTTTTCTCAGGGCTGGAGCTCGAGCCCAGCGCCTTCTGCCTGCTGATCACGTTCTATACCACTTAGCCACATCACAGCCTGAAACGTTTTTTTTCAAGGGGAGGGGTTAACTTAAATTGGTTCGTCTTGGTCAGAATTTGGATTCTACTTACAAATTGTTTTCAAAAACTCTACACAACAGGCAAACAAAGAGTTTGTGCCCACACATACAGTCAGGCATGTGAATGCACACACGTCACTGTGCAGCCAGTTTTAGGAAATTCATAGAAGCCCTGGGATGCCTCTAAATTAGAAAAGTCAGTTTTATTTTTTCTGGGGAAATTTGTAAATTCAAGCAGGAAAGTTCTCTTAATGGTGAGCTACATGAAATTCCTCCCTCCTTATCCCCAGTTATATTTCTCTGTCTGCCTTTTCGAGCCAAAGCCTTGGATTCTGATCCTCCTGTCTACGTGCCCCTTAGGCAGTCATACTGCTCACCCCTCAGAAGTACAGCTGAGATTCTCCGCCATCCACTACCACCACCGCGGCTCAGGCCTGCTTTGCACCTACTCGCCCACCTACTCTTCAGTAGAGTCCTCAGTGGCCTGCAGCTTTCGTCTTGCTTTGCCTACAGCTTTCTACACATAGTTCGGAGGAATCTTTCTACAACAGAACTCAGACTCTGTGGGGCCTCCACTCCCCACTGCGTGAAATGTGATGGCAGCTTCCACACATGCGCAGAGCAAATCCAGACCGCTCACCCAGCCTACAGAGGGCCTGTGCTTTTGTCCTGATGCTCCATCTGTGGGGACCAAACTTATCCGTGGCTTAGCTTTTACTTAGGATGTTCTTCTCCTTGTATTATTGCTTCTTCACTTTTTTGTGTCAATCCTTGTCCCTCTCACAGGAATTACTATATTTTGTTGTGTTACTTGCCTTTTTCTTGTCAGTCTAGTAGAATGTAATCTTACGGAAATGAAAGGACTCTTATACCTGGTGGGACTATATTCTGCATGCCTTACGATACTTTGAGGTAGCAGGCTCTTAATGGATATCTGTTGAATGAATATGTGAAAAACATAAAATGTTTTCAGAAGAATTTAGCTTTATAGGTCTTTATCAATTCATTCAAAACTTCATTTATTAAAGACATGTTGAATACCTTTCACTATGAAATATTCTCACATCATTTATTTTAGCTTGCTCGCTCATGGAAAAATGAATTTTCTGATAGAAGATGGGCATTGTTTCAGGTTCTGTGACCAAGCCAAATTAGCATAATTAAGGCGCTCATTTTTTAAAATAAGGCATTTTTGTATCAACAGTAATATTGTGCACAGATAAGATTTTACTATTGTTTTTAAAAGTATAGAACAATGGTATCTTCACATCTTTCTAAGCTTTTTGAGTTAATATCCACAATTTTTCTGTTTGGGAGGTATGAACTTTGTCCTTTCGTGTCTAAAAGAAAAGTCTACTTTTATTTATTTTTCCTAAAATTTAAGCGTGATCTGTTTTAGCTTAAAAAAATAAGAACTCAGCTTTTCTTTTAGGTTCTTTTTGCTAGGATTAAATGCATTGTCTTAGTTAATTTTCTCATTGTTGAGACAAAATACCTGATGTCACAGGTTAAAGGAGGAAAGATTTATTTCAACTCATGTTTGCAGAAATTGCAGCCCACTATTGGTTGGCTCCAAAGCAGGGAGGCACAGCACAGGGCCATCACTGAGAGAAAGTACTTCATGGAGTGTGAGGCAGAAGGCAGCAAGCAGCAGAAGCAGAAGCAACAGATGCAGCAGCAAACTCACTTCTCTCTCTCTCTCTCCTGTGTCCCACTGAGGTAAACCTATTGATTGGTGCCACCTCTACTGGCCTGGGACCTCCATTATCCACACTCTTTACCCCACTATCACAGCCTTGATCCACAGTTACACATCTTGATCCAGCCGCCTTTAAAATTCTCTATCAATGACTACATAAGGCTTTGAGGAGCGATCTAGGTATAAGCCATAGCATGCATTTTTCTTATTTACATTCAAGTCACCTCAAGTCTGAATCGATTTACTGATCTCTTAAGAAACTATAATTTCTGGAAATTTTGAAGAAATCAGTTATGAGAAAGAATTGTTTTTAAGACTAAGCAATGAATAAAGTTTCACCTTATTTATTTTTTCCTCACACGGTTATCGATGTCCTGTCCTCCGTAAACCTGTATGTATGACACCAAGGATGCTAGTTCTGTCTGTTCCATCTCTTCCAAGAGTTCCTGTCTCCTGAGTACAACGCTATCTTCCTCTTTTCTTGTGGCCTCTCCTTTGTCTGTTTTCTTTCTTTCACATTATGGTTCATTATGGTTGCTCCTTGCCTTCAGGTCTGAACTGTGATGTGTAGGTCACTCGACTGGCTTTGGAACCTGGGTATTTGAGTCGCTCTTGAGTAGAATGGAAAAGTTCATATTTGGGAGGGCTTCAGAACGAGTTCAGCTTGCCCTGGAAGAATCCTCGTTATGTGGGAGTCAGGGATTAATTTCATACTGACCTCCCTGTGGACGTAGATGCTCAGTATGTTGTCTTCTGGTCAAGTGGAAGTGTGGACATGGTAGTTTGGTACTAAAGTTCTCATGTTGCATGTGTTTTCTAGAAGACTTCCAATGAATTATAAGCTCTTAGCATTACTATCTCATTTATACTAGACTAAAGAGCTATTTATGGAGTTTTTGAAATGATTTTCATATTGCATCATATTACTTATATTTTTTAAATCTTTCATGATGGATGATGCTTAAATACTATTGTCAGCTGGTAAGGGCACTTTATGTGTTCTTTTACAAGACTCCTGCAACTCTTAACCCCTGAGAGCATTTTTATAGCATTTTCATATTGGTGTGTTTCCTTTCCAGTGTTTATACATCACAGACAGACACTTTTGAG
The DNA here is from genome assembly GCA_004026965.1 of Petromus typicus. Taxonomy (NCBI): domain Eukaryota; kingdom Metazoa; phylum Chordata; class Mammalia; order Rodentia; family Petromuridae; genus Petromus; species Petromus typicus. Next base: position 4,931 of record PVIR01004760.1, on the reverse strand, counting down.
TGACAGTTAATTTTCCTTTTCAGTATTCTCCTAACCAGAATTATCTAAATCCCAGGCACTTCTGTCTATCTCCAGGACAATAACAATAATAATAGATTTTCATAATGGTTACCCAGAGACACTGCAAGACCCAGAAATGATTCCTATATCATTAAGAAAGGGGGAGAGGGAGTCCTTGAGAAAATATTTTTATTACTTTATAATTGAAGAATGGCAGATACTTGGCATGCATTCTAATATTCTTCCCTCCCTCTTGGCAGCCAGAACTAATAAATTCCCCCATTCTTCCCTCCTGATCCCTATCAGGGCCTCGGAAACCTCTTTATATGCTGTTCTAAGCAGCTACCACAGGTTGGTTGGCATTAGCAAAAGAAATAAAAGCTATTTAGCAATAAATCCGCTGTAGGCTCTGTGACTGTGAGGAGCCGAGCCCCATCTCCCTGAGATAATAGATCCTGGATTGCTAGGCAGTCACCATGTCACGGCGTCACTGATGACCTTGAGGAAACAAAGCAAGCTCTGTGGTCTTGCCCTGCTAGTTAGGGTCTCTGGACTGGAAGTGACATGCTTCACTTTTACATGCACCTTTTTGACCCAAATTCCTTAAGTTTCACTCAAACACAATAATGTAGAAGGCGGAATCCCACCATTTGCCTGGACGTGAATAGTAACCTGAGCTGTTTTGCACACAGCACTAATGACGGCCAGTCCTATAAAGTGTGTTTTAGTGCTCAGCTTCTTAGCGTATTTCTTAGAGCAGATGCTTTCTGTCTTTTTTTTTTTTTTTAATTCATACATGTTAGCAATACCGAAAGATGAGATGCATTGTGGGTAGGCGGCACGTGCACATGACATATCCTAATTCTCTTTCCATCCGCACTCTGCTCTGGTCCTCCATCTCTTGGCCCCCTTTCCATTTAGTACCTTTGCTCAACTTTTGTTTAAAACAATGAGAGAACTTTTTCAGCCTTCTCTTTTTGGGGAAACAATGCTTGGGATTCCTCGAGAACACCTTCTGGGGGTTTCTCCTCAACAGTGTTCTTCAAATAGTGACAACAAGTTATATGATAATTTTATAGTTACACAAATTTGGGAAATACCACCTGGTATTATTTTGGAAAGTCAAGGTGCACATTATAATATTAAATATCTTGATTCATATTGAAGAAAGCTAATTTGCTCCATTATAGCTAATGTTTTCTCAATCTTCTTTGACCACAGAGTGTGTGTGTGTGTGTGTGTGTGTGTGTGTGTGTGTGTGTGTGTGTGTAAGTGTAACTAGCATTTTGTCACATCACTGTAGTAAACACTGCAATGAGTACACAGAGACTAGTAAAGCAATGGGATATATGAAATACTGTGGGCAGTGGTACCACATCTGGCCAGGATTTTCACTTTGTAGGTATTTCACCTTGGACATGTAGTTTAACATTTTTGGCCTCACCTACTAAATATAGAAAAATGGCATGTGAATGGGCGATGTTACCTACCTCAGTGGGCTGTTACTACTAGGACATTATAGGCAATAAACATATATACTTTTTTCCCTTTCTCTTCTCATACTATTTCTTTCCCATTGATTTCATTTAATATAAGCATAATTTTTCCTAATGTAATCATGATGTATCAATCAGTATCAAGTTCCTTTGCCATGAAAAATTCACCAAAAAATGCATGAAATTCAAAGACTCTAGGCGGGCACAGTGCCACTGAGCTAAATCCCTGGCCCTTACCCAAAGATTCTGGACCACAATGGCACCAGAGTGCGTGTTTGCCTGTGATTTTATTTTCTTTCAAAATCTGCATGTTATGGCTTGTGTTTAGATGTCTCCCTAAAGCCTCATGAGGTCATAGGTAGGTCTTTCTGAAAGGTGACTGGATCTACAGTGTGTGATGCTGGGACTGATTCATGGTGCAATGTTAGGATTGGGGGTGGTAGGGCAGCCTGGATAAGGGACACAAAGAGGCTTGTGGCTTGCTTGCTTTGCTGCCACCTGCCCATCATGAACTTTTTCTCCTCTGTGATGCCCCTCTGCCATGCCACACTGCTTTGGAGCCAGTCGACTAGGACTGAAAAACTCTATACTCTCTGAGCCAAGTAAACCTCTCCTCCTTTAACTTTGAGTGTCTGGTATTTTGTTTCAGCAATGAGAAATGTAACTAAGACACTCCATTTTCTTCTACAACTGGGATTCTCATCAATAAACTTCCAGATCAGTGTGGTTTCAGGAGTAGCTCAGGTAGCTATTCTGCCCTGGGAAAAATACCTAGCATGCCTTCTTCCAGATCACCAAGGATCATCATATCTTTGTCTTTGGCCCAAAGGAATCCCCAGGAAAAAACCTGACATCCTACATATTTGTGAGATGCTTGCCTTGAAACTCAGCCAGGAGCAGCACAGTGCTATCATTGTCTTAATCACACTGTTCTGGCATTTGTCATATTCTGGAAATCAAATCTGCTTAAATTACATTCATGCCATTTATGTCTGCAATTGATGACTATCTATGAACTTTTCATTGGCTTACAGAAATGGGAATGTTAATATCCTGGGGAGAAAGGTGTGACCCAAACTGGCAACATGCTTCTTCAGAGATGTATATTTTTAATTTTAGGGGTAATATTTCTAGTGTTTTTGATATGAAAATTTACTGAGATACCTCATTGTGAACAGAAAATTACTTTTTGAGAGGCTACATACTTTGATTCAAAGTTCTGCAGCTATGCTGTTTAAATCAAATAAATCTAACCTTCTCTCAAAAAATAGCCCAAAGGGCATTCTGTTGTGTTTTGAAGTGCCATTAGGAATTATTTTAAACATTTGCAAGGGCTAGGGGTATTTGTTAGAGCAGGATGAGTTACACAGGGTCTGCAAAAGTCTGTAATGGAAACTTGCTTACTGTTAGACTACATGGAGATCTACAATAGAGATGAATGCCGACTCTTTTTTTTTCCTTAGTTCAGAAGAATAGCTAATTCTACATCATATGATTTAATATTACCTTATTACATATTCATATATATTCATGCTACTAAGCCTCATCAAAATCAATCATATTTTGAAGATTTGGTTTATTTTAGTAACTTTTACATCCTGAATCTCTAGAATAGATCAGATAATGAAAACTAAATGGAGTAAGTCTGAGCAATTCTGAGACTAACATTCTGCTGTCATATTTAATCAGCACATGTTCATTTTCTTGTTATGACTCTATATTTAAATATTTCATGTGTGTTATACAAATACTTTTAAATTTTAAAAAACAATTATTGCCTTTGATGAGAAAGATTTTAACTTATCAACTTTATTTTAAATAAAAATGTTGCAACACAGTGAAAGTTTGTTGGCACTGGGCAGGGTCTCACCATTTTTTTTGCCAGTACTCGGGATGGAACCCAAGGCCTTCAGATTGACCCACAGCTTCAGCCTTTTTTCTTTCAAGACAGAGTCTTCGTAAGGCATTATGTTGTATAGGCTGGGGTCAAACATGTGATCCTTCTGCTTGAGTCTCCCAGAGTGCCAGGATTACAGCGATGTGCCACTGCACCCCATGGAAATTCTCACTTGGCAACATCTCATGTTATTCTCATTCCTGAAGGTATTTCTAGTTGATTCTTTGGACCAGAAAGCAGGAAAGGAGGCCCCAGAAATGGCACGTGACCCTTCTGTCACACCCTCCCTCTGGTGGGTGGTGATGCCCCAGGGTTTGCTACTGACAAGGTCTCTGGGCCTGTGTGATTCCTAAAGGGCTCTGCGCTTGGCTCATGGTGTCTGCCAGTTTGTCTCTATTGGCACATAGTGGCAGAGTAGTGTTTTGCTACCTTGTGGGTAGCAGAGCTTTGGCTTGGCAAGCTGGCTGGCTTGAGTTTCAGTCCCAGTTGTTCTGTTAACCACGTGACTTTAAACAGTTAATGTTTCTAACATGATTTTTTTTTCATCTGATGATGAAAGTATTGGAATACATCATCTTGATTCACCTTGATTCAAAATGGTCATGGCTGAATATACTTACTAGAATAATTAAGACACCCTGAACACTGGCTCATTTTTACAAAATCCATACAACTTCTTTTCCAAGTTAATAACTCTGCTAGATTTCCATAACAGAGACTCGGTGCCTCATATCTTCCAAGGTCTATAGCCCTTTTCAGTGTGATTATTTTCCTCTCTCTAATAAGGAGTTGTAACTTAGTTTTGTACTTGAATTTGGGTTGCTTTGTGATGTCCTTTGACTAGTAAATGTAAAAGAAATTAAGTCTCAGGAGACTTTAGAGACTATACTTCTGACCTGCTGTATAATGGCAGGCAGGGTGAAGGGCACAAAGGGACCAGCTGGGCCCTGCGACCAGCCTAACTTCCAAAAGTGATTGCATGGATGTGGTGAAATAGTAAACAACACCCACAGTTTCATGATAGGAAAACAGCTCACTGTCGTTTATGGCCACAGCCTTTTGGGGTGGTTTATCAGGTAGCAGTACTTAACTGATATGGGTATTTCAAGGAAGCAGGTGGCTCTCTTAATAATTGGTGGTGGACATCAGCTGAGGAGCCTTTGTTCTGTTCTATCTTGCCTCATATTGTCCGGTAGTAGGTTGTACTTCTTCATCGTGTCCTGATCTATAGGTTCCGAAAGTGTAAAACCTATAAATTGTGAGGTTTCTTAAGGCTTGACCATGCAAAATGACACAGTGATAGTTCCTCCATCAAAGCAAGGGTCAGGGCCGCCAAGATGCAAGGGGAGAGGAGATGGACTGTGTCCGTCGGCAGGAAGGGAGGAAAAGTCACACAGCAATAGGATGTGGGAGGGCTCCTTCTGGTCACAACTGCAAATAAATAGCCACATCAACTTGATTAGTAGAAAGGTCTCATTCAGTCCCTTTCTTTCTGAGTTAGGAGAATATCAGTAGAAAGGAAGTGTGGGGCTGGCCAC